>MZNV01002356.1:0-13664 GCA_002081555.1 Protostelium mycophagum | reverse complement strand
AAACAAAATAAAATTACTAATCTAAATTTCTTTTTCTTTTTTTTCAGAAACTTCATCGATCTCTGATCAAAATGTTGATGACTACATCAAGTCAAACTCCCTGCCACAAGTCGCGCTCTAGGGAAATGTTGGGGCGATATTGCTGATTATATGGGTACGGTTGGTTGTAGACGGACTGGGGTTTGTTGTGAAGTTGGGAGTGGCTGTACACAGGCAATAGTTGCTTGCTTAAGGACCTCCACAGAAGTTGCAGAGACCGTGATGATGACAAAAAGGAAACACGGATTATAATCTCCGTATGTTGCGTTAGATCACACGTGATGCTAGGAGTATTTTTGACGGTGATCATCACTCGATGAGGAGATGGTGATGCGTGAGGAACCCCCAGTTTGTTGGGTAAGGTATTGTGTTGATTCTATGATTCCGTACCCACACCGTTGTCATTTTACAAGACGACTCGTCGCCTCCACACGAATGAACGGATGATGAAGCAGAGGTCGGAGTTGAGATACCCGGAGTTATCACCATGGAGCTGAATCCCAAACAGTAACCGTGTATATGGTCTTAAAGTCTTCATTCCGTTTTCTTTGACAGCGCTAGGAGAGTGCACGAAAGAAGAGGGAGGTCATGCATCATCTGATGGACAATTATGGCTCTCTGTAAACAAGTTCACAGACATTGCAGTTTATGGTTTTAGACAAGCTTTTCTGGTGTGCTTTGACTATATGTTTGATCGTCCTCGTCGTCGTCCGTATGTGTGTTTTCTCTCTACATATGTACATCTCGATCTTCCGATCATTCGATATCGATCTGTTCAAGACCGAAACTCAGCATGACTTGTTCATTGCCCAAATTATATTTAGATAGCAAATAAATTGCCGGAACACGTGAAATTTCAGCCAATTGTGTGATTTTCTGGAGCTGCAGCTGACCGTTATGTCGTACAACACGTCAGATTTTGACAGTTAAGAAAACTGGACGAGAAGTGACTTGTTGACATGAAACTGATAGTGTCGCACAGCAGGGTCCCTCAATCCAAAGAAATTTAACTGCCTTGCGGCAGATGTCAACAAAATTTGGCTCCGACCGGAGGGCCGTTTCAAGGCACCCCAAGCAGACTCGACCCCCGGCAGCCCACACGTTAATTCCACGGCAGTTACCGCGGGTCGCGGTAAGGAAATGCGTTCTTTGTGAAGAACGCGCGCCATGTGGATTTCGTCAGGTTGTGTGTGCGGGTCGCGTAGATACGGTTACCGTGATATGACGTTAACAAACCGCCGATTCATGAAAACCGCGACGAATAAATTTGGCTGCACATATTTATTCACATATTGTGGCAAATTACGCGTGATTATTCATCACCCACTTTCAGGTCTGAGCAAGTCCACGTTCAACAGTTCGGCCTCTCTCGTGCCTTGTTTGCTGAAGAGAATCAGCGTTGTAGATGGTCGAAAGAGGCATATGACGGAATACGATATCTTACTATGACAATATGACGGTGAAAACGTAATCGTTGTGGGGATCTCCGCGTAAGGATTGGATAACTATATAGTGAAGGAATTTTACTTGTGAAAATTCAAAAAAATCTTATTAAACGTGGCGCTTCTGTCGAAGTTAACCATTCTAAACATTTCAAAAAGATACAGGGTGTCTCTGGCACGGTTTCGTCGCGCAGCTCGACTTGTCTCAGGAGTCTTCCAGATTTAGAACAGAAGATTCTGGCTGCAGACTCTTCACAAGACCCAACTACAATGTATTCCCCTGATAGAAATGTTAATAACTGGATTCTTCATTGTGATTTTTGGTGCAGAGAGAAAGGAGAAAAAAATCCAAGAAATTTCCTGCACTTGGATCTAAAAATAGAACAAAATACGAACCTCCGTTCATGTAGTAAGACCTCGTAAAATTGTGCATGGTGTTCTTCTGCTTGATCCTCAACCTGATGGTTTTGAGGGATTTCTTTGTGAGGGGTGAAAAAAAGTGTCGACAGCGGTGAGATTCGAACTCACGCACCCGAAGGTAACAGATTAGCAGTCTGCCGCCTTAACCACTCGGCCACGCTATCTTGGTGTTCCGAGGCAAAATTTGACTTTGCCAAATACTGCATAAAAATATTGACATTTGGTCAATGCCGCGTAAGGATAGACATCGAAGACGTGGCAATTGATTTTAGTTATAGAGGAAAAGATCTTGGCGCGTTGTGAAAGTTCGTGGAAATTACCTCGTATGAGGAAGCCCTGAGAGAGCGTGGTATTGCCTGACTTCATTATCGTTACCACTGCTCAGCAAGAATGAATCATCTGGTGACCACGTGACCATCACTAACCGGGTGTTGGATCCTCTAGTGTAGATCGCGTTCTGCATTTTTTATTCAATTTATTTTCGTGTGGGTCATTCTAAAAATAGACAAAAATGTCAAGATGTGGAAGACATATCGTTATAGTTGAGGTGAACTTACGGTTGGGGGTTGTCTCAGATCCCATAATTTAATGGTCATATCAAATGATGACGTGGCAAATAAATTCGGATTCGTGTTGGAGAATTTGAGTACGTTGATGCTGGCATCTGCACACGTCACCTTTTTTTGCGATATCTTAATGACAGAGAATGAGATATCATGAAGAAGAATCTGCACGATATGTGACAAGATGATGAGATATCTTACAGCCGTGTAGATCCAGGAAAGTCCTCGTTGTCCTTGCAGTTTCAAATGTCAAAAAGTCGCACCTCTTCAGAAGCACCTAATCAGGGGTTAACTTTCCATTTTTAGAACAGGGTCCATCTACAACGGTAGAGATTTCCGAGAAAACTCGAATAACGAGGAAAATTCAAAGAAAATTCGAAAACGGACTTGCGAGGAGTAAAGAGTCGGTGGAATTGATTGATACAGAGGAAAGTCGCTGAAATTTCTGGTATTCGGCTAATACCGGGTGCTCTCCTGTAAAATTTCAAAAATGAAATAAATCAAGTAATTATTTCTTTCTGATTTCAAAATATCAAATTAAATTTTTCAAAAAGTGGAAAAATAAATTTTTTAGGCTTACCATCTCTCATTTTTTCAGCATCGAATAATAAGATATCTCCGACATCGTTTCCCGCCAAAAATTTGGGAGTTCCGCGTCTCAACCAATTGAGCCCAAAGATATTCGATCTTTTTCTGAGAAGATTCAGGACCATCTACAACGAGAATTTTCCCGAAAAGTTGATGACGTCACTCACTTCATTTGGAAACCTGCCACGTGTGTGTTGGCCACGTGATTGTGAAGATTTACAAGTCCGTTACTTGTTCCATAAACAAGCCAATTCGAACCTAAAATAGATCAAAAAATGTCATGGAAAAAAGCTCAAAAAATGACTGTAAAAAATATATTAATTTCTGCAAAAAATTTATTTACGAATAAAGTGTCAAGAAAAGTTTCTTTGAATTTTTTTAAATGCATCTACAACTCGATCTACAATTTACCAGTAACAGGAGAATATTCAAATTGTCTGGGAGATTGATATACGGGATGGTGCATGAGGTGGCTCGTCTCATCATCGTCATGTGTCTGCATTCCTGAGACAGAGGAAACACTCATGGCGGGTCTACCACTGATCATCCTGGAGATGTCGACATTTCTGAGACCGTCAGTTTTTCTGCTCTTTGGCTTTTTTTCTTTTGCAATTTTTTTTTTGTGCAAGGAAAAAATAATAAAAAAATAATAAAAAAATAAAATAACATTACGTGTCATATACAGAAAATTTTGGCTTCTTTCGTCCTGAGGCTGGGGCCAATCGCCTGACCAGCGGTCTTCCACCCGTATTTTTCCCGGAAATTTCATCCTCGTATTCTCTGACAGATCTGTACATTGTAGATTGACTCTCCTCCTTCTTTTGTCAGATCTTTTCGCTTTACAATTCTTCATAAAATATTAAAATAAAATTTTGTTTTAAATTTTTTTAAAATTTTATGAGCGTTGTAGTGAGATTCTTCATGTTAGCCCTTTGAATACCATGTAGGTCTCAAATATTTGTGCTCGCGGTAAGAAACGTGATAAGACGCATTCAGGTATTTTAAAGGGTTAATATACTCTTGATGTTGTCTTCGCGCTGATTGCCTGCGGCTATGCCGCAGCTTTCACTATATAAACGCAGAGAATTATTATCAACATCACATTCTACAAATAAATCTGCAGCGTTGTTTCGTGTGAATCAAAATAAATTCTTTAATTATTTTGTAAACTCCAATCACCTTGAAGATAGGGTGATGTAATAGTCCTCTTTGTCTCTGAGATATCAGATCAATAAAACACCTCTCCTTCTTAGGATATCTTAATTCCAAAATAAATTTTGTGGGTACCAACTGGGAATTTTTAGTGAAATTTCGTCGAAATTTCGGCTAAATCTCATTGAAGGTTCAATAAAATTGCAAAGAAATTTTTTGGAGTTTCTGACAAATAAAAAATAAATCTCAAAAAAAAGGTGGAGGTTCGATCCCTCCCACCGCTCACTTTTTGGCAAATCATTCTCTCCTTCTGGGTGATCACTATACCGTCAAGTGATTCCAGGTTCGGATGGCGAAACACAAAGTAAGATCTGTAATATGGTTCTAAACACACGTTTGATTGTCTTGTGTAGGTAGGCTGCAGTCCGTGGTATTCCTCCCCCTTTTATTTTTCAGACTAGATATTCGGTATTCTTCGACAGATTTCATCTGTCGCAAAAGAAATTTGAAATGATACGATTCCCGCCAAAAAAGTTGTGAGATTATTTACATCTCGATATGTATTATATAAAAGGTATCAGAATATTGTGTTCCGGGACTTCCAACTGGTTTTTTTGTCGGTAAAGTTTGCGGTAATAACCGTGTCCTTAGCGTAAAGAAATACAGCAAATAAAAGATACAAAAACCATAATATATATGATATAATAAATTGAAATTAAATTTATATTGAAATTGAAATAAAATTGAAATAAAATTGAAATAATAATGATTACATTTGGTGGAGGATCTACCGCAAAGACATCGTCTTCATCTAATCCAAAGACAATTCTCCCATCTACAACTCTATCAATTGGTGTTCTCATCAATTTCCATCGGAATTTCACCCCCAAAACTTTGTTCGTCGACGTTGTCGACATCTGCGTCGACATCTGCGTCGACATCTGCCATTACTGAACTTTGGGAAGAGTTTGGACTGAGCTGTTACATCTCAGTGGATTTTTTTAATAAATTAAACTTTAAATATAATATTTTTGTTTTCCTTCCACAACAAATATTACCCGGCAAACACATTTGTACATCTTACCAGTTTCCATACGATACACGGTAACATTAACGTGTTACTCACAGCAACAGGACGGTAGTTACAGGAATCAACGATATACTCAAAATAAAACAATAAAACCCACCAAATTATTCAAGCGTTGCCGCAACGCTTGCAATAAACTCCAGTCTGTACTATCCGGAGTCTGGTTTCCCGCCAAATCTTGGGTCCTTCTCATTTTTAATTCTGTCAGGCCTGGTAATGCTTCGGATATAGTGTCAGCGGTGGAGATCACGTTGTCTATCATCGTGTTGCAGAGTGAAAGGGTACGTAAGTTGGTCAGAGGTCCTGGAAACTTCAGTGAAATTTCGCGAAGTTGGGAGAATGTTGTGCATTTTTCGTGATGTTGAAGAGGTGATTCAGACCACATGGGATCCTGATGAATGTCATGCACGTACTGAGGTGTTTGTATTCTAATGATTTGATCGGATTATTATCCAAGATGAGAGTATGCAGTCGGGGGTTATTCTCCAAGTTGTTGACTTGTGTGATGTAGTTGGTAGACAAATTTAAGATCTCCAGCTGTGGCATACATCCCAAACTGTAAATCGATCAGAGATTTGAAATTTTTCATCTGCCAATTCATCTTCTCAAAATGCATTTTGAGGAAGAAAAAACTTACTTTTCGATTTCAGCGATCCTTCCATTGATCAAGCTCAACTCTTTCACATTAATTAATATGGAGAAGTATCTGGAGATGGACACTGTGTTCATGGGTCAGTCTCTCAATATCAAGTCTGTATCGTGAGGCAATTACCGAAACCGTGGAGATGCAGGCGTTCTATGTCAGAAGGATTCTCCACACCAGCCATCTTGACGACAAGAGCTCGAAAGTATTCTGCAGGAAGGGCGGCCATCTCTAAAATGTTGGTGTGTGTTGTGTCAAATTGGAGTGATCAATTGCTGTTGTAGACAATGAAATTTAGTAATTTTCCTCTGGACACGTGGACACCCAAAATAATTCGAGAAATGAGAGTTGTAGATTCTGTACAGCAGGGGGATTGTCATGTCCCCGCTGTGGTCAGCGTGTTTCCCGCCAAAACAACAGTTGCTGTTGTGGCATCACTCCATCATCAGAGAATGGACATGTAGAGGTTGCGTTACAAACACTCAAATATGCTGCAGCCAAGTGGATACTGCCACACAATCCGTCTTTCGTGATGCTAAAAATAGAACACCAACAGAAACGGCCTCTAAAGACTTTTATTCAATGCGTTCCTGACTTGCCAACCATAGAGTAGAAGATGGATCTCTTATTCGCCATCAGCTTCTCCGGTGTGTCGAACTCAGCGACGGTACCCTTGTCTAATACTAAGATCCTGTCGTAGTCTAAGACGGTCTGAAGACGATGCGCGATGGTGAGGACGGTCGTGTCTTTGAATTCCTGGAGTAGTCAGAAAACGGCGGGTTTGGAGTTGTAGACGACACAAGAATAAGATCAGAAAAAATAAGATCAGAATAAAATAATATCAGAAAAAATAATATCAGAAAAAAATGATATCAGAAAAATTTTCAAATTACCAAAAAGATAAAAATAAAAATAAAAAAATTGCACAAATTTTGTCCAAACTGAGAATTTTTTGTCAAATACACAAAATAGTTAAATTTAACTTTTTACAAGATTATAATAAAAATATATAAAGTCCCACGTGTCTTATAGTCTTTTGGATGAGGGAGTCTGTCTCAAAGTCTACTGCTGCTGTTGCTTCGTCCATCACCAAGACTTTGGCACCTCTTAATATTGCTCGGGCCAAGCACATCAGCTGCCGGGTACCCACACTGAGGTTTTCACCCCCTTCGGATACCTGAAATTTCATGAATTTTTCGAGGAATTTTCTGTGAATGATTGTGTTGAGGATCTACAATGGTGTAGTGGATGTAAATTTGAACGAAATTCGTTGTGATCTCACCTTGTAGTCGAGTTTTCCGGGAGAATTCTCTACAATGGACTGCAACTGTACAGACTCCAGCGCCCTCCAAATCTCAAAGTCTGATTTTTCCGAAAAAGGGTCAAGGTTTGACCTTATTGTTCCGGTGAACAGGGTGGGATCTTGTGGGATGATCGCGAGTTTTCTTCGCAATTCCGTCAGACCTGAATTTTCTCAGAATTTTCTGGCACATCTACAACGAGGCGACAATTCTCGGAAATTCCAGAAGATTACCTAATTTGGAAATATCTTCGTCATCTACAACGATGCATCCTTCGCTGAGCTCAATTATTCTGAACAGTGCCAGCATAAGGGAACTCTTTCCCGCACCTATTCTTATCAGCAAGAGATATCGTGAAATTTCGTCGAAATTTCACCAGTTCTTCCCACGACCCCGATCTTCTCTTTCGGATGGATTCGCAGATTCACACCTCGCAGAACTAAGTCGAGTCCTTCTCTGTACCTGTTTTTCGTGAATTCCCGCCAAAACGAGATATTCAAATTTCGAACCTGGCCTTCACGTTTCGGAAAGATATGGCGCCTTGAGAGGGCCAGTTGGGTGGTGCAGAATGATCTGTGATGGAGGGTGCCTCTGTTGTGATATTTGTATACCCATAAACACGCTCCACGGAAACCTACTCTTCTTCAGGAAATGTGTATATCCATAATTTTCAGTCTTTTTAATGATTTATTTTTGTATCGAAATTTGAATATCTCGTTTTGGCGGGAATTCTTTCAAAACTTCACTTTTTATGTTAAGAAAAATTGAATTTTTTTTACCATTTGAGCCTCTGTATCGGTCAGCGAACGGACAAGCATGTTGAGAAGTCCAACAACATTCAGTGAATAAGACAACAAAAGTCCAACAGATCCTAAAAATCTCAATAAAACCCCATTGTAGATCTCGTTGTAGATGGGCGAAAAATCATGATAAAATACCTGGGTTCATGTACTCTCTAGAAATGATGGAAAAAGCAGATGTAATAAATAAATTTTACAACCATAATAAAAATATCCATTGAAAAGTTGTGAAAATTACAAAGAAAATTATACAATAATAAATGAAATAAAATTGAATTGGATAAATATATAATCTGGTATTCCGTTATCCGGCGGACACGAATTTGTACAACACTTTTGATGATTATTGATATTGACCGATTGTTATTTTCAATAATCCCGGTAAGGAACGTGACCATCGCGGTAAGAATCTGTCACCCTGGTGACCACCTTACCGCAACACTCTCGTTCCGTACCGGGATTGTTGAAAGAATAACAGGTCAATTATCACCAACTTTGGAAAAGGTATAAATCCCTAAAAATAAAATAATAACATTTATATAATTTAATAATATTTAAATGATCAATAAGAATAACAAAAATAAACCTGAGAACTGTGCATAGATGGGAGACTTAGACATTGAGTCCAAACGTTTCAACTCTCTTGTACTGGACAGGTAATATTCTGATGCGTATCGGTACACATAACCTGCATTTCTCTCAGCACGATTTGAAATCTGAAATTGACTTTGGAAAAGGTATAAATCCCTAAAAATAAAATAATAACATTTATATAATTTAATAATATTTAAATGATCAATAAGAAAAACAAAAATAAACCTGAGAATTGTGCACTTTGGAAAAGGTATAAATCCCTAAAAATAAAATAATAACATTTATATAATTTAATAATATTTAAATGATCAATAAGAAAAACAAAAATAAACCTGAGAATTGTGCATAGATGGGAGACTTAGACATTGAGTCCAAACGTTTCAACTCTCTTGTACTGGACAGGTAGTATTCTGATGCGTATCGATACACATAACCTGCATTTCTCTCAGCACGATTTGAAATTTGAAATTGGCGGGAAACTCACATAACGGTAACAATGCGGAGATGAAGGTGGGGACTACGTAACAGATGACGGATAAAGTCACTAGATTATTTACGCAAGATGAGAGAGACATTTCTGCGAAATTTCAATCGTTGTAGACGGCTGAAATGATTCTTTATGATTCATGATTATATTTTCTATAATGATGAGGGTTAAAAAAGGTAGTAATTTGTTCTACAACGTTGTAGTGCGATATAAAAAAGATATTACCAATAGATGAAGGAAGCAAGTCGTCCAGTGCGGTGACATCACGAGAGAAGACATTCAATATTCTTCCCACCTATAATTTCAGAGTCTACAACGTTGTAGATCGCATAAAAATACTTACCGGTGTTGTATCGAAGAAATAAGTCGGCGCTCTCATGACTGAAAAAAGTTTTAGAAAAATTTCAAAAAAATTCTGAAGGGGGTGAAAAAAGGTTGTGGAGGATCAGGGTATCGATCCCTGTACCCCTCGCATGCTAAGCGAATGCTCTACCATATGAGCTAAACCCCCAGGATGTTTTTGGCGCCAAAAATGATGTTGTTGGACAATATCTCATCAGGCAATCTCGATCGACTTGTTTTTTGTACAATATCGCGGAAATTGTTTGTGGCTCTGCCACAAACTAAAAATCCCAACGAAATTCCATCTACAACGATCTACCTCTGTCCAATATCTCGTTATGAAGTGATTTAGAAGCACGAAGAGCCACATGTCCCATCGAATATTTTCTGCACCATACCAGAGACACCGCAGTCAACCCGATGCAAGAGTATACGATTAGGTAGAAAGTCTGAGGGCGGGTTGTAGTGTCAACACTGTAATTTTGGCTGGACCAGTAGGAGAGCCACAGGTCGTTACCAAGGCGGGCGAGACATTCTATCAACTGGAGATTTCGGTGAATTCTATGACTTTCGGAGAAAAGTTTGAGAAATTTCAGGGAAATCTACCTGAAACATGAGAGAGAGGGATAATAGGGGTATGGAGTTGATGCTCTTGATGTACACCTTGAATGTTCAGTGAAATTTCGGTAAGAGTAAGCGTTGTAGATGCCCACCTTCCATAGGTTTGACCCCACAGATCCTGTCTCCCTCGCTTCGTCCTCTATCAACTTTGTCGGCGCGTTCTAAAAATAGATGAATACATCTTCCATCTACAACGACATATTGACCGTCTACAACTGTTTTCTGACAGTCTACAACGTGACATACCTCTTCAGACATCTCCCCTCTACTCTTCCTCATCATTTTCGCCAACTGAGATTCCTCATTCCCGGCACTCTTCCTCAGATCCCCACTCTGCTTTAGCTTACCGCCACTCTGCGTTAACGTACCGCGATCTGACGTCGATCAGTATCGTTTAAAAAGGATCTTCTAGATAAGAATCGATTGTGGGATGCCGTTATGGCAGAGACGGTATAAATATTTGTATTATGTACCTCCGTTGGAGGGCTCCGATTCTTGATCTTTCGGCTTGACGTGTGTAGTGATGAGCTCGTAGAAGGCGTTTCCTTCTGCCATCAATGTTTCATATGTACCCATCTCACTTATACGACCATCCTGTGATGACGTCATCGAACTATTCTGGGAATTTTCTGAGGATTTTCTATCATAATTTGAAAAACTTGTAAATTTTTGTCAACAATGCGTAACCATCGAAATTTCGAAAAAAATTTTGGAACTTTCGGTATTCAAATCGCTCAATCTACAACGACAAATCTTTGTAAATTAATTTGTCACCTTGATAACGATGATGAGATCCGCACTGCTGACATATTGTATCTGATGTGTCACCAATATCCTCGTCTTCTCTTTCAATTGTCCCTTAATGCAATGGTCGTATATGTTTCTGCCCACATGTGCGTCTACAGCGGACAGCGGGTCATCCATAAGGTAAATATCTCGGTCTTGGTATACGGCTCTGGCGAGGGAGATTCTTTGTTTTTGACCGCCACTACAACGGTGTAAATGGTCGGTATTTTTGAATTTTTTTGGGTGTTTTTAGACGTGAAAAATAAATTTGGGCTGTTTTTGTCACCTCAGGTTGATTCCTTTCTCTCCGATCTCCTGGAATGATGTGAGTTTTCGTGGAATTTTCGGTATTCTTCAACTTGAAAATAGAATCATCTTACGGTGAGATCGCCGTCGGGAAGGATTTTCATGTCTTGTTCTAATTCGCAGACTCTTATGACTCTTTTGTATCTCTCTGAATCAAAGGATGTCCCAAATAATATATTATCCTGAATTTATTCAACTTCTCAAATTTATTTATATTTATTTTTCTTCACAAATTTTGAATTTTATTATTTGAAAAATGGAAGATGATTTGTTTTCTGGAAATAAATTGAATTTTGAAATTTGAAAAAATATGTTCACCTTCACAGTTGCATTCTGTATCCATGCTGTCTGTGCTGCATACGCAATCGATCCATAAACCTACGGAATTTCACTCAGTTTTCATTGAAATTTCGATGAGATTCCGACGAGATCTCACCTTGACGTGACCGGTGATTTTGGGAATATTTCCCATGATTGCGTTTAGTAAAGATGATTTACCCGCACCGACAGTTCCGACCACAGCCGTAAGCTTTCCCTTGGGAATACGTAAGTGTATATCACTCAATACCGGGGATAAAGTTTCTGAGTCCCAGTTCCAAGAACCGTACTCGGTCATGATCGCAATCTGTCAAAATATCAGTCTACAATACTGTAGAATGAAAATAAATTATATATTTTATTTCAAAAATAAATTGTAATTAAAATATTTTTCATAAAATATATTTATGATAAAAGGAATTTCTGACTTTTTTACAATTCCCCGAAAATGAAAAAAATCAATTTAAATAAATAATAAAGAAATCGTATTATCAACATATTATTGACGATCTACACTCACATCTGCCCCCTTAGAAGGTGAGAAAGTCTCCACGTCATCGGGGTCGATCTCGTCCAATAATAGAAATTTAGTCAGTCTGTCAACGGATACTCTCGTCTCCAGTAGAGTCGCCACGATGTTCGGCAGCATAACTAACGGGAACCGAACCACGTTAAAAAGCGCTGAGGCACGGTAAGTGAAAATTCGCAGAAATTTTGAATGTTCTTTGAAAAGTACAGCCTGAGCTGGAGTTTATTGAAATTTTCAATTTTCATTAAATTTCAATTTCTATATAAAAAATTCATGAAATCCATGATTTTAATTTTGAAAATTTGATTTTGATTCCATTCAAGTTTCAATCTGCAAACTTTCGGACCACAAGATTCACATCTTTCAAAGAAAATTGCAATAACCAAAAAATCCATCAAATTTCACTCCAGGAATTCAGGAATCTATAAATAGAATGTCTCACCTAGAGCAGTGAAGGCTTTATCAGCCGTAAGCTCATGCCCGGTTAGGGTGTATACGGCAAAAGTTCCAAGAGAAACAAAGATGGGTGATCCCACAAACATCAGCATCCCCGAGGACATCCACAACAGAATGCGCCTCTTCAAAGCGAGTTCGGACTGGAAATTTCAGGGAAATTTCAGTGAGAAGTGGGTGAAAATTCAATGAAAAATCAGGTGATTTAGTACCTCGCGGAAAACGTTGATGCGTTCTGCGAAGGAAGTTTCCCAGGCAAACAGTTTCAGAATTCTTATGCCGTTGAGAATCTATGAAATTTAAATCTCAAATTTCGGCGGGAAAATTTTCTTTTCGTCGGACACGTGATCCATGTGATTTCGAGATTGTGACAGTCTACAACGATGTAAATAGAATACCTCATTCGTTGCTTCGACTCTTCTGTCTCTGTTTTCCATGACCTCTTTGTGAAAAGACCTCACCTAATAATATCAGTTTTCCCGCCAAAATCCAATTCAAAATTCAAATATGCACCTTGGTGGTGATTTGTTGATTGATGGGGACGACGGTTATCATGATGATTATTCCTGCTAAGGCTGCATATCCTGAAGAAATATTTATTTTAAATCATGAAAAAAATATTTCTTTACAATTTTCCTTCAAAATAAATCAGAAAATTCCCGGGAAAAATAGGAATAAATCTCGTTGTAGATGAACGAATAGAATTCCTGGAAATAATTACCCAGAACGAACCACAATAATGCAAGTGCTATTTGAACCGCTTTGGTATGGTGACCCCCACAGCATGTGTACAAATGGTAGAAGGTCTTGGAACTTATGCTGTGACACGTCATCATTACGTACGTAAATGTTTATAATAAAATATCATTATGAGTTCATGACGTTTTGTCATTGTGACATCATGACGTCATCACTTATGACATCTTACCGCATCTATGGCCTGAAGATTGACCATTTCTCCAACAGAAGAGGACGACATCGCCTTGCTACTCAGCATAAATGATTTCTTGTACACCATGTTTGTGACCGCCGTTTTGATCTATTTTTAGATCAACTACAACTCCATCTACAACTCTCTTCACCTGCATTCCGACATTCACCGAAGCGTAAAATTGTCTGTTGATAAAAATAGATTGTAACATCCCCGCCAAAAAGATGACGAATACGTATGACAACCCCACGAGCACGTGACT
>MZNV01002355.1:0-43722 GCA_002081555.1 Protostelium mycophagum | reverse complement strand
AACTCAGAAAAAGGGGTATGAGTGTAACAGGGAAGAAGCCTGTGTTACTATAGATTGACAAAATTGATTGAGTATATTATAGTAAAACAATGCTGACAATTTCAGAACAATTATACATACATGCAGAAGAGACAGACCCTGTTGATGGGGAAGATGAAGAAGATGAAATTCCAGTCTTGCCTAAAAAAAGATGGAGGGATATGTCTTTGTCAGTTAGAAAGAAGAGAAAGACATAAAGTTTTCTGTTGTTTTATGTAGACAAAATGTAGCATAATACCCAAACATTTTCACTTTTTAGAGACCACGCAGAGGTAGACGCTGGTTTGTAGACATCTTCTTGAATCTCTACTGTCTCATTCATCAAGTTGATACATGTTCAATCTGACTTGTTTCTTTTCAGGTCTTCAGTCTGTGTTTTCCCATCCATTCAAATACCCTAATTGATTAGAAAGTTCTAGCTCAAGTTACTGTAACTCCCCTTTGTCAATTGTGTTGTCTTGCATTTTGTCAGATGATTCAGACTAGCAAACCTTTGATGCTCTCCCTAATGAGGATGTCAAGCAAGATGCCACAAAAGATGCTCTACAAGCCCTAACTCAGCCCTCAGTAGTTCAGAAAGATGCAACAAAGAATTAGATAAACTGCCCTATTATTGATGTGTATGACTGGTACATTTGTAAGGATGTTAATCTTATAGATTCTGAACTTGTCAAGTCTAAGGGTCCCTCCCGCCCAGACTGCTGCTGGTGGTGAGTCTTGACCCTTTATTATTCTCTTTTCATTCTATATATTCTTGTTGCGGTGTCTCTAGGGCCTTTATGGGGCTCTAGCTTCTATAGTGGCACCTGAGAGAGGCTATCCTATGACCTGTGAGAATATGCAATAATATTACTCAGATTTTTTAAACCTCAAGCAAAAGATAGAATAATTAGAGGCACTAAGAAGCCTATTAGACACTGTCAAAAATCTATTAATTAGTTCTATATTCTTTTTTTGAAGAAAATAACAAAAATATTAGTTGTGGATTCTGAGTCTGTGACCCATTAATTACATATTCAATAAATCCAGAATTAGTCACCATTTTCATAGCCTTAGAAATTGTACTGTCTAATCACTCAGTCAAAATATTTAGAGATAGCCTTAACACTAAAATTTTTATTAATAAATTCACTGAAATAACTACACCTTTAATCTCTCTATGACTTTCCTCTAAGATAGAGATGAACTATTGTTTGATAACATATAAAAAGAAATTTCAAATAAATTATGTAATACTATTAAAAAAATGGTTTTTGAATTCTCTAGATTGGACAGCAATTCTACAATACAAAGAAGTACACCCAATAAATTAGTAGAGAATCAGCATTTGTGAAATTTATATACCACTAGACTGTCTTAATCAAATGTACACTAATGATAAGACAGAAAGATTTGAACCTTCAATGACTTTCTCTTGTGTAATATGCCTCAAAAAAAACATAATTAAGAATTCTAATCATGTATTTGCTGTCTGTCCTTTAGCAATAGAAATAAACAAAAAGAAGATTTGACTTCAAAAATAAGAAAAATAATCCTATCTGCTTTAGCATGCCATAGTTCAATACAGATGACAACATAATGCAAGTTGATCTATTTATGGCAAATGCTAGTTTAGTTCTAACAGGAATAATACAATATCATAACAAACCAAGTGAGAAAAAGAAGAAAAGAATGCGCAAAATTATCTGCAACAGCAATGTTGACAAAATAAATTAATGCATCTGTACTATAACACTTCCCTCCACTCTTGAAATAAATATTCAGTTCCCCATACTGTTGACAACCCTCTGGATAGCCTGCTTTGCAGGGTCTAGGAGGATTTACAGTCTATCCAAAACACGCCTCCTGAGGAAAAGAGGAAAATAGAAAAATAACCAACATTTAATACAATTTATAACATTAACATTTGAGCCACTCAATCAACTTTGATTGATTTTGAAACCGTGCCAAAGCTCCAAAGAGGTAAGAAATGAAAATCCAACAAATACTCAGAAATACACAGACCAAAATGACACCAGAAGAAAAGAAGAGACCAAAAAAGACTTAAAAGACCAAGAGAAACAAACACACCACCACCACAACTCTTTTACCAAGATTTTACCACCGATGAATTCTTCACTTCACTTCGATTTCCGTCTTTTTGTGATTTACACTTACTCATTTGAATAAAACGAAACAATCTGAATTGAGAATCACAAGAAGAAATGTCTGTTGACAAACTGGACCAATTATCTCGAGAAGAATTAATCGAGATCATCCAAGATCAATGCAGACAAATCCAGCAATTGACAAAAATCAACACGAAAGAGGCATCGTCAATTCATGAGGAGACAACGTCAGAAGTATTAGAAAATGAAAAAATGGTACTTAAGCAAACTCCGTCAAAAAAGAAGAAGCAGGCGAGAGAATTCGATTTTTCAAGTTACCCTCAGAGAAGGATAGCCATCAAAGTGATGTATCTGGGATGGGATTATAAAGGTGATGTATCATATTGAAGAAAGAACTAAATGGACGAGGTCTTGCCTCTCAAACAGAAACAACAGAGACAATAGAGGGAAAGGTCAACGAATTATCGATTGATAGCTCATCTCACCTCGATAGATCTTTGAAGCTTTGGAGAAATTAAAACTGATTGCTGGAAGAACAGAATGTTCATTCTCCAGGTGCGGACGAACAGATAAAGGCGTGAGTGCCGTTAGTCAAGTGAGATCGTCCTTAAATAAATGTCATCGTATTTATGTCTATGTAAGTCTCACAACCAGAGGTTTTAGCTTTCAATGTAAGGTCTGCTGCAGTTGTAGAAGGTCAACCTGGTTTTATTTTTGGCGGGAAGAAGCCACCCAGAGAGGGGACGGTCGAGATGGATTTCGTAAGAATGATCAATTCTGCGTTGCCACAAGACATAAAAGTACTAGCATGGTCTCCTGTCTCAATTGATTTCGACGCCAGGTGATCGTGATGAAATATATTTATAATTTACTTTGCTGAAGGTTCGACACAAAATCGAGGGTCTATAAATATTTCTTTGTGCAGAACGGCAATTACGACATAGAGGTATATTTTATTTAATCCTTTTGTCTCTTGAAGAGATCACTTTCATCTGTTTCTTGATAAATTGCACATAGGCAAAAATAAAAATTGCCCCTGTACTCGCCAAAAACCACGTTAAACATTCAAAACCCCAAAGTTTACCATCTACAACGAGTCATGACATGTAACAGAGAATGAGAGATGGTGCGAGAAGGTTGATAGGTGATCACGATTTCAGGAACTTCTGCAAAATAGACGTCGTGAACGTGGAGACGTTCACTCGCACCATCAACCTGTTTGACATATCACCGGCCGGACCTGAAACCTCAACTGGACAATTATTTGTCATGACAATACAAGGATCAGCGTTCTTATGGCACCAGGTTAGCTTCAGAATTCTATTCAGGACTTTTTCGTCAAGAATATTTTTTGCACCGCGGTAGAAATTAAAATAAATTATTTCGATCGATATGTCACACACACATTTACATCGTTATGGCCAAACCTCAGATCCGCATTTTGATGACACCTAAAAACTGATAATAATTATGGCAGGTGAGATGTATGACGGCTGTTCTATTTTTAGTCGGTCAGCAATTGGAGGAGCCGAATGTTGTGGATGAGTTACTGAATATCGAAAAAAATCCACAAAAACCCAACTACCTCATGGCATCAGAAATCCCCTTGGTCTTGTGGCAATGCAATTATGACAACCTTCATTGGGAAGATAGCCCCACAGAAACAAAGAACATACTGCGACAGCAAGTGTCAGCCCTGTACGACGATCTTTTGATCAAGGGTAGTGTCGCATCTTTAGCTCTGGGGGAATTGCAACCAATGTCAGGTAATCATTCTTGACGTCTCGATTCTAAAACAAGATTGGAGTCTTACATGCCGCAGGCGAAACAAAGAAGGTGAAATATCAAAAGCTGATGAGCAGAGACAAACAAGGTGATTTTTTTGGGGCATTGTGGTGCTCACAAAAAGAACAGATACTTTTGAAGAAAAAAGAGAAAAGATGGGAGGATCGAAGAGGACAAGATTTGAGAGCAACAAGCAAAAACAAAAAAAAGCGAAGCTGGAACAAGAATCACAAAATAAAACGGAACTCTGATCGCTGAAGATGCTCATAATTTTGACTGAAGATTTCAATGACAAATCATAATGGTTGGGAGGCCACCTTGCCAGAGTTTTTATTGCAGAGCCGAACGTATGCTTTCCATTTAGAGCTCCTTCTGAACAACGGGGAATTCGAACACGGCGTTCTTTCCAGTCAGCTTCTTGTAGACAGCAGCGTATGTCTCAAGCTTGTACTCGGTGTTGTTCTGGTCCTTGCGGTCCAGGTGTCTAACAAAAAAATGAATATAAATCTCATAAAAAGGCAAGAATTTGACAAACAAAAACAAAAGGCTTTTTTGTGAAGATACAAAATGGTGTAAATGTAAAGATCACTTACACCTTCAAAAGCTTGGAACCGTCGTGGCGGACACGGAGTCTCTTGCCGACGATTTCGGTGGGGTAGACCAGGTCGTCGAGGATGGCCTCGTGGACAGCGGTGACGGTCTTGTTGTGGGGGCGTTGGGCACCACCGACAGAAGACTGTCTGATGATCTTACGCTGAGCGACAATGACAACGTGGTGGCTGCTGAACTTCTTCTCGAGCTCGCGAACGAGGTGGTGTTGGATCTTGTGGAATCCCTTGAGAAGCTTGACGGGGACGAAGACGACGAGGGCCTTGCGTCCGGCAGAAAGATCGACTTGTCTGACGGCAGAGAAGTGGAGGTTCTTAAGCTCAGCCTTGAAGTCAGAGTTTTGAGAAAGGTCGAACAAGGCCTGGGCAACCTGGTCTTCCAGCTCTGTGGGCTCGCCACTGGCTTTAACAATCTTGGAGCGTGCGGTGGACATTATATCTAGACCATTATCAGATCTATATGTTCCGCATATCATCTCCGGCGTGATGAGCTCATTTATCTCATGTATTATTGTCTATAATTATACCGTGCAATATTATATTTAAGATAACTTGATCGCATGATTATATGTGTATCACATGATGGTTCTGAAACACAGCAAGAATCACGGATGCAGATATATCATGTCTAAAGAGGCAAGATTGTCATCTATATCGTCGGCACTCACCGTTGGATGGACTCTGGCTCTCAAAAACCTCCAAAACCGATGCAAAGAGGATCTCGTCAAGTCCAAGGTTTGACCTCCCACCCCCATCTCGTAATAATTATTTCTCAGCTTTGCAAACACAATCCCGACACCCAGAAGACCAGAAGCACGTGAGTAGGACTTCAACATAGGCGCACCTTCTTTCCTTTTCGATGATGAATAACAATTAATCAGACTAGAGTATCTGAAATGATCATTGATGATTTTATTTTCTGAAACAACTACACTTCTCCCATCAAGACAAATTGGCTCCATCTGACTTGTTTAGGTTCGCCGTGCTTCTCTCTGGACGTTTAAAATTAATAAAATCAATCTCTTTTGGCTTTCCATAATTTTCACATCAGTCTTCGCTACATCAACCTGGATGTGCCTTGTGTTCCTTGGATCTTCATGCATCTTGCGATGAGATCTGTTGACACTTTCTACACCGAGGTTGATCCTTTTCGTGATCACATTCTTAATTTACATCACAAATGTTCACCAGACTCGCCAAGTGCCGTCCCACTGCCAGAGCTCAGGTATCTTTACAGCTCAACCTCTTATAATACTGATCTCTTCTCATTCAGACACACCTGAAGCCTGTCTCTCGTCGTTTTTATTCTGACGAGACCTCATCTCTGGAGGGAAGCAAGACTTTTGATAACCTCAGAGATGCTCTCGCTGCTAAGAGCATGGTAATACTGATCTCGAATGCATTATTTCTCATCAGTTACAGTCATACCAGAGATTGAAGTATTTCGCTAACAAAGCAGGTATGATCTATTTTGATACGATTACATTTGATTAATCTCTATCATACAGACATCCAAGGCTACCACAATGCCGCAAGAATGATGAAGGATCTGGCTGAAAGTGAGCCATCATTGGTGTTTAATTAACTTCTGACCACTTCAGGTGACACCGCACATAGCAGTGGATTGATGTTCTACCTCGAGGAGGTCGGTGATCCAATCACAAACCTCCCCATTGGAGGAACTGAGGACAACATCGCTGCTGTCGTTGCTGCCAAGGAGCACGTGAGTATTGATCACGATCAATGAAATCCAGAGTGATCCTCCATAGGAAATTCAGAACACTTATGGAGACTACATCAAGGTGGCCAATGAAGAAGGATTTGAAGACATTGCTGAGTGGTTTACTGTGAGTTTTTGTCCTCTTGTTCACATTGTCTGACAAGCACAGACCCAACAAGCCGCCGAGAAGAAGGCTGTACAAGCTCTGCAGAATGTCAGGCTTTGAACGAACATAAACATTTTATGTTTGTGTGTTTCTTTTATTTCATGTCCCAAGTCAATTTTGTATTTGTGTTGGTGTGGAAAATTGTTTTTCAAACGAGCATTGATCATCGGACATCACAACACAAACGGCATTATTCGGTGCCTAAATGTCCAGGAAGAGAACACGAGGTGTTGCACCCTACCCATTAGAAGAAGAGGAGTTGACTTTTGATGAAGGTATTCGCATGAATGACATCATTTAAATCATTCTTGAAATATTTAATCAAGGCCTCGAACCTCCCTTATTTAAATTTCTGGTTACAAAGACGGAACATGACCTCGGACAGATGCTGCAGTTATCGCAGACCTTCCTCCATTTGTAATGTCCGATCTGGAGATGTCCCTTCCTTCTTATTTTGAGGACACACAATTGTATATAGATATTCGAAATTTAATCTTGGGACAATGGCAACAGACTTTGAATCGATCAATAGAAATATCGGAAATCGAGCAGAGAGTCAAGGTACTTTATGCCTCACCAGATTCTCATTTGTATCATTCTCATCAAAAATATTCAAAATTACAGGAGAAATATAGACCTTTTATCGCCCCAATTTTTGAATTTCTGAGCCGTTATGGGTTTATAAATACTGGATATAAAAGCAATAAGAGGGGGGAGAATTCTTGGAAACAGAAGGCGGGGGCCAAGAAAATTGTTGTTGTCGGCTGTGGCATGGCAGGGGCTGCCGCAGCCACTCAATTACAGGAGAACGGATTTGAGGTAACTTCTACCAAGACATCAGAAAATAATAACCCTCATCAATCTTTTTGTGTCAAGGAAAAAAAGAATATCTTAGTGAGACCTCGTTGTAAAGGTGAGCAGGTGGTAGTTTTAGAGGCACAAGAGAGGGTTGGTGGAAGGGCTCGCACCGACAAGACTTTTGGGTGTGCCATAGATTTGGGATGCTCTATCGTTACCGGAACGAGAGGCAACCCGTTATCAAATGTGTTCAAACAGCTCAACACAAGGCAATACCCACTCAATAGTAAATGTCCCATAATAGATACGGATGGTCAAATGGTGAGGACTTGGATATTTTCACCGCGTTGCATCATCACCTCAGCCCTTGACATCGTTGTAGATTGACACAGAATTGGATCGAATAATGGAGACAGAGTTCAATACCGCCCTGGAGGAGTCTAGAATGGCGTATTGTAATTCTCTCGGCGAAGCCGTAGATTTCTGTGGGAAGAGGCAGAGCAGAAAGAGGGCCGCAAAGAGGGAGAGGGAAGATAATTACAACCCTCCACAAGAATCAGTAGAAAAGAGACTATTCAATTGGCATGTTGCAAATTTAGAATATGCCTGCGCATCAGACTTGCACCAGGTGATTTCTATTTCTGTTTGTAGGAAATGAGATAAAATTCAAGATTTTACTTCCCGCGAAAACTGAATATTTAAATTTTGTAGGTGACCATGCGGGATTGGGACCAAGATGATGAGGAAGAGTGGGAGGGCGAACATACCATGTTGGAGGAAGGGTACAGTCTAGTACCGGAGACTCTGTCGACCAATTTGAATGTACATTGCAACACGCCTGTCGACAGCATAATGTATAGAGTTAAAAGGGAGGGAGGGGTCAGTCGACATTTTTGAGGAGAATATTGACGTATATAGGAAATTGTGGAGGTGTCGACAAAAGAAAGAGTAATTCAATGCGACGCCGTGCTGGTCACAGTATCTTTAGGTGTTCTGAAAAAGCGGTGAATTTTCAAATTTGACAGTCGCTTGTCAGATAGGATAGGCATCTGATATCGTGTAGAGATATCATATTTGAACCACCATTGCCGGCATGGAAAAATATCGCTATAGATGATTTGGGTTTTGGACTGTTGAACAAAGTAATTCTCCAATTCTTCACAAATTTAAATCTACAGTTTTCATCTCTTCATAAAATTGATTCGAATTTTATTGAAGAAAAAAGGTTGTTTTGAGATTCCCTTTTGCCTTTTGGGACATGGACACAGATTATTTCGGACATTTGAACGAGAGGGAAGAGGACAGAGGTGAATTCTACCTCGTCTGGAACTTGACACGGTATAGATACTTTCATTCTTCTCGCTACACATTTCAAATTATCAAGCAGAAATTTTATAATTTTTATAGCAATGAAAAGACCTTCAAAGTTTTGAAAAATGCAGAATTTGCCACCACCCCGTTTTGGTCGCTTTGATGGCAGGCCAGGCTGCACACAATTCGGAGAAGGAGGAAGAGGAACATCTCGTCAACAAGTTCCTCACTCGCTTGAAGAGGTGATCATTGTGCATCTTATATGTATCTATTGACATTCACAGCTATTTTGGGAACAATATACCGAAACCGACACATTCTCGCGTGACAAGATGGAAAGAGAATCCCTATGTAGGGGGGACATACAGTTTTATAGGTGATTTATTTTTGCCAAGTTGTAGATTGACAATTTCAATAATGCATGTCATATTATAACCAGTTGCATTTTTGGTTGTTATCTTCGGTGTTGTGGATAATAATCCTCACTTCCTGCTCTTCTTTTATCTAGATCAGGCCGACAAGTATTGATGTACAATAGGGACAGAGGGAACCGCAGATGATCATGAGACATTGGCCATGAACGTTGGCAAAACATTGTTTTTTGCCGGAGAGGCGACAAACAGGAGGCATCCCGCTACAGCAGGAGGTTTGTCCTCTATTCTTTCCTTGCTATGTTCCATTGTTCTCTTGCGAAGTACAATTGATTTTGATTGATTTATGACAACATTCAACGATCGGGTTCGTTCATATCGACACAGTCTACCGCATCCCTTGCCGCACTGCGAAGTCAAGCGTGTCTGAGCGAGGCCAGTACTAAGGTGGGAGACCACTTGGGAAGCCCTCGTGACGAACTCTTTTGCTGCTCGCATCTTTTCATGTTACAATAATGACAATCAATTGCAGGTGCTTATGCGAGTGGACTCTCAGCCGCAGGAAGAATTGCTGATACAATTTTGGGACCCATAATTGTGAATTTTGATTCCAACAAACTGGCAGAGGAATACGAAGTGGACGATTCGGCTTGGATCGTCACACGTGAAGAGATGTACAGAAGATGCAAACGGTTAGTAAAAACCTTTGCGTCAAAGTCTCATTTGTCATAGAATAAAGAGGCTGACCCCTGTCAAAAAATCAATACAGAAGAGATGCCACCCACCATTGCAGAAGATTCCAGTATTCAAGAAGAGAATTTCTGGGAAGATTCTCCGACCACCAAAACCCCAATTACCCCCCACCCCCTTTTTAAACACCAAAGAAGAACTGCTACCACCCAAGATCAGCCTTGTAGAACCGGAGAGATTACGTCTGTACATCAAATTCATGCATGGAAAGACAATAGAAGTGGACGCAGAGCCGCACAGCACGGTGGAAGAATTCAAGAAGAAAATAGAAGAGAAGGAGAAGGTCTCACACTGTCTGTTTCGGCTCTTACTACCCTCTGCAGTGGCGAGAAGGGCGGGAGAGGGCGCAATGCTTGAGGAGAGCAGGAGTCTGTCATCGTATCATATACAGAACAAGTCCATCTTGATCGTCACGTTTTGAATAAAGAGATATAAAATATAAAATTTGTTTTTGAATAAACCCTGTATTGTAGTTTTCATTGAAATCTTGGAAATTACCAAGGTCTAAGGAGTGCAGGAACAAGACCAGAACAACTCAAAACATTTGCAATATCTCCATTATGTATTGTTATAAAAAGTCCAAACAACTTTTATCTGATAGAACACAAAAAACAGAGTATACATTATGATAGAAAATCTGTCCTAATTGTTGTTTGTAACAGAGATGTATGTAATATATGGCTATAACATGTTCCTGTTCTATATTCTGCACTTTTTTGCATTACAATTATCTTGCTTATAATTGATGGATGTTCAGACAAATTTAATGATACAATACTAGTCTATTTTTGGGTGTTTTATATTAACCTACATTAACAATACCAAAATTAGACAATTCATGAGAGAGATATAGCTTGGTCAAATGAAGTTGAATATTCCAATTATACTCTCTATTTAGATCATCTGATAAATATTACAAGAACACATTAGAAACATATTTCTGATATAAATATCAATGTGAATTTGTTTTAATATGTTCTTCAATATTTATTACTTACACCCACTACTAAAATATCATCTTTTTGATCAATGATACAGATGTCATAATCTTGCTTTTTTATATTGTGATTATATCTTAGAAGAGCCTTTAAAAGTAATTTTCTTGAATTGTTGCATTCTTTTTATTGGTTACTATGCAATAGATCCATTAGACAGATACTTCAATTTAGCTGTTTGTGGTTTCTCATCTTAAAATCTTGTAGAAATTTAGCTCTTGGTCTTCTTATCTATGGCCAGAAAGACTATGTAAGTTTCTAAAGTTTTTTAGGTATCCTTCAGTGTCAAATTTTGCCATAAGATCTTGTATGGCTGTAGTTAGAAGACTAATTATGCAATAATCAGAAAAACCATGTCAAGAATATTATTAATATTATGCTTGACACTTTCAGGTTTATGGCTAGTTTGACCCATAAAACATAAAGATCTTAGTCATTGACTTGTTTAATAATTGTAGCTTTGGAATCAAGAGACCAGAGCTTTGATTAAAACATTAAAAATGTAAATCAGAACTCACAAGCCAAACAGTTGAATGAGAACAGTCAAGAATAGTCAAGAATAGAAATTGAGCCAAAGAAGGTGTGCATCCGGTGGGATTCGAACCCACGCATTCTTACGAATACCAGAATTCCCGATCAGAAGATGATCTAAGCTTTCGCTTGAGTCTGGCGCCATAACCAACTCGGCCACAGATGCTATGTGATCTCGCCCTGTACCTCGGAGTTGTGATAAATACTCATAGAGTTTAAATGGTTATCTATCATCCCGAATTCGCAGATATCACATCGGATGATTTCGATTTCCGGCATCTTCCCGCAAACAATGACCATCAACGGCATCATATCTTCAGCTGATGTGACGAGGGAAATTCTCATGATGATTTTTGATGAGGCAAAACATCTCCCGATTGACGTAGAGGAGGAAAGAGAGCAACGATTCACCAGGCTGAGAAGTGTTTGTCGCTTATGGAAGGAGATATCAGATTCAACCTTCACATTTTCTCGAGATCACCTTCTCAAAAACTTCCTTGTTCTAGGCAACCGGGAGCCCCTGCTCTTCTTTCTATCGCACTCTACTTGGACCCCAGAAAAAGCAATTCTCACCGCGCGGCTTGATAATCACCCTTCTGCCATCGTCATTCTTGTGGATTTGACAGATAATGAGAACATCAAAGACGATCTACTCAACTGGTCAGTTCGCCGTGGCCACATCACACTCGTTCGAAAGCTTCTGGAAAATGAGAAGGTGAAGGAAAAGGATGTCAATCGTGCCCTGAAAAGAGCCATCGAATACGGCCACAAGGAAACAGCACAACTGCTTCTCTCGGACCCTCGCTCAGACCCTCGCACAGACGAGGATCAACCCCTTCAACTTGCTTGTCGCAGAGGTCACAGTGACATTCTCCAACTGATTTTGTCACATCCTCGATTCCATGGTGGCGATCGAGAGGTGAATGAGGAATTAATTGCAGCTCTACACACCACAACAGACGAGGCCGTTGTACAGATTTTGACATTGCACCTCCAGAAGCTGTCTTTGGATAAACTATAAAATGATTTTTTGTATTTTTTCGAAAATTGGAATCATTATTTTGAATATGGGAACACCAAGCACTGGCCAGTTGTTGTGTTTCCATAACATTTGACACAAAACTGTGTACGAACACTTAGTGTCTCGAAATCCAGCTGAGGTGGTCATTGGTGACGTCCCCGAATTTTTCGAACAGGCCGAGCTTCTTTTGCGCCTCAGAAGGAGGTGATGCTCTTCATTTGCAGGTTGGGATTGATTTTTGTTCTTTTCTCAGGGTTACCGTTTTTGGCGGGAATTGTGCCCCAGGGATTGTCGGCAAGGTTACGGAAATAAAAAGGATGGAACTCAATTCCCTTCAACCGGAGACAGGACACAACACATCACATCACTTGTCCATACCATCACGTGGAAGCTATCCTTGAAAAACCAAGATGTCTTTCCTTTCTACGTCTGTAGATAGTGGGATAACACCAGCCATTATCCGCTTATCACTCACCATGCAAGCACAAGAACAATTGAAAGCTCCTCCTGCAATGACTCAAGGACTTACGCCCGCCGATATGCAGCAGGAATTCACTGAAAGCATGAACTTAACACCCGGCGAAACAAGACCCAGATCACAAACATCAACTGGAGGTATTATCATCATTCATACTCGATTTTACAAATGAAGCGTGCTTTGTCTGTCTGTTGTAAAATTTCGCAATCTCTTCAATTGATCACCTTACAGACAAATCACTCCGAAGTCTCCAAAGGAGCATGTCCTTTCCTTGTAAATATGACATTGACAACGACTTTGACGTCAGCCCCAGACGCCTTGGTGAAGGTGCCAGCTGCATTGTTTACCAAGGGATCCACAGATCGAGTGGCACCGAGGTACATCACCCATCCTTCATCATTTTTTGATGTTTCAACAGGTAGCAGTGAAGAAAATACCCCAGAGCCATCTCATTAGAGAACCCAACCTCTTAAAGGAAGTGTCCATTTTGAGCAGGATCAAACACCCAAACGTGGTGGGCATGGTGGCAGCCTCTCCCCATAGAGGTAAATATTTCTATGTACATTCAGAAATATTCGGTTGTTTCTTAAACCTCGTAGAACACATGGCTGTTGTGATGGAGATTCTTTCTGGCGAAAATTTATTCGATTGGCTCTGTGATCAACATGGCCCGATCTCAGAAAATAAAAGTAGGAGAATTATCTACCAACTGCTCTCCGCTCTAGAGCACCTCCACGCACGTAATGTGAGTATCTCTACAACAATATAATGACAATGCTGAAATTTTGCAGATTATTCACAGAGACATCAAGCCAGAGAATGCCATGTGGAGCGACCGCAGTTGTAGGGCGATAAAACTGATCGATTTTGGATTGGCCGCAAATATGGGCGAGCTTACAGAAGTAGAAGCACCCCCCGCCAAACAATCCGTCGGCACACTGGGTTATAAGTCCCCTGAGGTATGTACATCCAAATTTCAAGCTGTTTGAAAAATCTCGTTGTAGATCTCGTTGTAAAGGGTCTAGGTGTTGTCAGCTTGCCGTTACGGACCTTGGTCAGATTGTTGGTCTGTGGGTGTGATTACATGTAAGAATTCAAAATTCCAAAATTCAAATTTTATCCAAAAAAGTAACAAAACAGCATTGAACTAATATAGACATCATGCTGTGCGGTTTCCCGCCATTTTTGTCCTGCGAAGAAGACTGGGACGATGAAAATAAACTGATGAACTGCCCTTTCTGGGTACTTTTCAATAAAGATACAGAAGACCTCAAGCGACAAATCACTTCTGGAAGTCTCAAATTCCCAGAGTTTGGGTGGGCAGGTATCTCCCCTGAGGCGAAAGATTTTTTGGGGGGAATGTTGAGGTGAGGGTACAATCATATCTACAATGCTGGTCATTTTTGCGATTTTCTGTGTAATTTCGAAATATTAATTGTTGCAGAGCGGAGTCCCAATCAAGAATGACGGCATCTGAGGCATTGAGACACCAGTGGATGATAGATGCCCACGTGTGTGAGGCAGAGTGAGAGAAGCAAGGCTCTTTGTATTATTGTAGAAAAGTGAAGATCAAAAGTGGTTGGCCACAGCTTTGGTTTTACGAATAAAATGGCTGATCCCATGCATTTTTATTTGTGAAGATGAGTCCCGAAGATGTTGGTTGTCTTTTGGGTCTGTGGGATAACTGTATCAATTCTTGAAGAAAAACAACCTGGTTGTAATTGCTCCTTTGAGAATTAATTTTTTGAACAATTTAAATTTCCCGCGCTATTTATTCAAAAACGGTCCTTTGCATCAATCAGATCGCAGACCCAGAGTAATGTCTACATTGCACTTCAAAAAGGCGACGATTGAAGATGAAGAAAATCTCAGAACATTCGGTTTAACTTTGTGGAGGGCTGCATTTTCAACGATCAGCACACCAGAGAATGTATCCATGTACGAAACAAAGGTTTGCCGACACATTTAAACACCTAACCTCAGAAGGTTTATAGCCCAGAGAGTTTCAGGGAACAACTGAGCAATCCGAACTCAACATTTTGGATTGTGACAAATCAAGACAACAAACAAATTGCATTCATGAAGATTAATGTTGGCGAAGCGCAAGGCGCGATCGTAAAAGGCCAAGACTGGATGGAATTGAGGTAAATTGTGATGATCAAATTTGCATGCAAATGCAGAGGAGTTCTGATGGCTACAGTCGAATATACATCGACCCACAAGAACAAGGAAGAGGCCTTGGAGCACAACTCATAAAACACGTGGAGAATGAGGCGAGAAAGGCGGGAAAAGGGGTCCTTTGGTTAGGTGAGTTTGAAAGATTTGATGTACATGATTTTTTTTCATATATTTATGTATATACTGAAAATGACCTCGTCCATATCTTCTCAGACAAACTAAAAGCATTAGGGATTTAAATGTTACATTTTCCAAAATCGCACAAGAATAATAATTTACGGTGTACAGGGGTATGGGACGGGAACATCAGAGCCAAGAGATTTTATGAAAGTCAAGGATTTGAAGAGAAGACCACTTACGAAAGAGCTCTCGGAAAACTGATGCAAACGGACATTATGATGATGAAGCACATAAACTTGTCATAATTTCATTGATTTCCCCGTGAATCATTCATTGCTTTCGGTTGATGCAGACTGTATCGACACATGCGTGACACTCAACACCTCACAGGATAATGATAGCCCCTGGAGATTTGGGGCGAGAAAATGGAGGTAAATTTATTATGGATATCCATAAATTTTCTTCTTTCACATGTAGTACTGAGGGTAAAAACCGTATCTGCGAAAAAATGTTCAAATTTGTCACAAACGGCTGCACCTGTCAATCTCCAGAATGCAGACAGCTGCGGAGAAGAGATGACCATTTCCCTCGTGTATCAACAGGCGTGGCCACCGATGGCGAGATTATTCGTGTCACTGTTGCTGTGCTCCATTACAAGTGCACACATCGCCATCTGGCATCCTTCGGTGCGCCTCGATCACAACAAAATGTGATGCAAAAATGCAAAGAGAGCTGATTCAGAACAGGTGTGGGATCCGGAGCCAAACAATCTTCAATCCAACAACAATTCGAACCCGATCGAGCAAATGCCCTTCAGTCAGTGGTGGTGGCATAACAATCTGCAATTTCCACCCCCTCCTGTAAGGTGTTACACTCTTTGTACACAAAGATGATGTTGTTAGGGTGTATTTTTTGAACTTCCCGCCAATGGCTGCGCAGACATGCAGTGCTCCACAAACAGAGCTTTCACCTCTTTCGGTTTTGGGCTCCCCCAAAACCCCAGAAATGCACCCGATCCTTGGTCTGGAGATTATCAGTGGTACAGTGAGTGTTATCTTGACGTTCATGACACATCATGAAAATTTGTAGAGGACAACAACTTGCATGCTCCCGCTAGGAATGATGTAGCAGGATGTGCGATTGGCATCACTTATAAATCTGACGAATTTGATGTGAAGCCCAGCGACTTTGTCATCTTCACGGTAATCTTTTGTGATTTTTAGATTTTATTCATCATCAACATCTTTTGTTCATTCAGGAAAAGATATTGAAACTTCGCGTAATATCCCCAGGTCGTACACGATTGTCCCGCAAGGCCCCTGCAGAATTTTTCGATTCCCAACCTACCGGCTTGCCCGGCCGGGGGATGCATCTGCTCTTGGTTTTGGATCCACAAGTCAGACGGTGGCACCGACCAAAATGTGAATCATTTATCCCGTCTGTCGACATAATCCACGTGATGTCGACATCCTGATCTGGTGTACAGTATATGACCCCCTTCCGGTGTAATGTCACAAACCCCAGACCTGACGCCACCCCTGTCGACGTCGCACGCGCTCGCGCACCTCGCAAATGCCACAAACCAAGCGACTGTTCAAGAGGCCCCCGAAACCCGATGTATTGGATGAATTTAGAACAGAATAATATGCCTGAATTCGGCCAATTCGCGCCTAATTATGGTATTTTATACGGATTTCCTGAAGGTGCACAACACGATATTTTTATCAACACAAATCGAGAGCAGCAAGAGGTAGTCCCCTTCCCCGCAGAGGAAATGTACATGATTTTTCACGTTTTACAACTGACCTGTTGTAGATGTCAAAATACCACACTGAATCCAAGAGGATTTGGTAGTAGATTGGTTAGTGATGGGGGTGACAACTTGATCCACAGCAATAACGAAAATTTAATTTCTCCCAACGGAAAATCGAGACTCTTTCTGCAAGGAGACGGGAATCTGATCATCCAAGACATTTCCGTGATATTTCATAGAATATTCTCCAATATCTCATCAAATGTAGAGAAATCTAACCAGTTGTAGACGGGAGATGTTTATTGGACTTGTCAATGCAATAATCTCGCGGGCGGTTATGATTTCAAATTTGTGCTTAGTTCTGATGGACTCTTAAGTATCACAAACAGCACAGATTACGTAACCTGGACCAGTGTCCTCACCCAGGTATGACATCACACCCGGTTGTGGGATTGAATGTGTACAGGGGCTCGGAAAAGCCCCCTACCGTCTACAACTCCACGATGAGGGATATTTAGCATTGTATGATGGTACTGGAGCTGACATTTGGGAGAGTTGGTATTTGTAAGTGGAATTATACATCAAGTTTGCAAAGATGTATTTTTCGGCTGTTTTTGCTTGAGATTTTCCAATTTTAGTTGACAGTTTGCAGTGACCGAAGAGAATCAAAATACACTCCTTTTGACGCTGATCCGATCGAGTGGCAGCTCTCTGCAGACACAACCCAGTGGAGTACCACCTCCACAGACACAACCCAGTGGAGTACCACCTCCACAGGCACAACTCAGAGCACTACCTCTGAAGGCACAATTCAGCACAGCACCTCCTCCGGAGACCCAATTCAAGCCAGCTCTACTGTTGCGGAAGGCACAAAAGACAGGTCATCTACAACTGTTTCTTCGACTGTGTCTTCTTCGACCCGACGATCGTCTACAATTCCTGCCACAATATTAGGTACTGGAACAAGTAATCAAGTCACAGGAAATTCTCGGAGCTTGGTCCCAGTGCTCAGTTTCGCAGCCTTCATGGCCTTATTATATTGATAAAATAAAGTGACGGATTTGACTCGTTGTATTTTTTCAGAGTTACGGTTCCCTTCAGGTGTCAAATGAAATCTCAAAGTCTGACAGGAGTGTTGGAGAGACCATTCTGACAACTACGAAAAACATTCCAACACTATTTGTAAAAAATATTTCAACAATTTAATTGTTATTTTATTTTAATAACAAGAACAAACAAGACAAACATGACTGAAGTCACAAAGACTTACAGTTCAGGTTCCAAAGGACTTCATCTGAAGGGACACCCCAAATTACGGTTGTAGACGCACAAAAATTCGAAGAAATGAAAAATCACCTGGAGGAAGCTCTTTCTTTCCAAAGTCATTACCAAATTGGGTTGCACGCAGACTTCCAGATTAGCCGTTCAAAAGAAGTACATCTGCTGAGAATTGAACCCGGTTCGCGGGAAGGGACGCATCATACCTCTATTAGACTGTAAGTATCTCCCAATCCATTGCACACAATCATTCTGATTACATATAATATACCTCTTTATGATCTCTGATGTGGTTGCAGTCAATATCGTTTCATTTTTTGTGGTAATGTCCCTCATAATTATTTTTAGGAAATTTATGAAATGAATAACAGCAAGAAGCTTTTTTATTTGGGACCGAAAATTTGGGCTGGAGCTGACACGCGATTACGTAACGTGACGAACATTTGTGATCTCGGACCGATCACACGCCACAAAAACAAGGACAAGACACTGAAAATTACGGCCCCTGGAAAGAGACAACGAATACTCGATCTCACAATGGCATGTAATCGAACATTGTTCTTCGTGCTGACAACGTTAGGGCGATATTAAAGACGATGACGTCAAACAAGTCATGGAGATCACAGGCAAACAGAGAGAAGACGTTGTGATGGCATTAAGACAGAACAACAATGATATGAGCCAAGCGATCAACTCTTTATTCAGCAACACCTCGGAACTCACGTGAGTAGCTCATAAAATACCCCTCTCAATGTCTTTAGCGCAGCAGCACAGAGTCTTACCTCTATGTCTGACAGCGGTTATGACGATGATTTAAAGAAGGCAATGGAGGAGAGCAAGAAGACGATGTTGAACAAAAGTGCACCTATCGATTTAACTGGCCAATCAGATGATCTGTCTCGTGCTATTGCCAACTCTTATGAGACATCGGCAAAGTCAGAGACCACGATCAATCATTACGAGAATCCACAGTTTAGAAAGAGAGAAGAAGGAGTGTGAGTACCCAATTTTGTTGGAATGTGACGTCATCACTCTGTGGAGAAATGTGATCTGTATATATCGCTCAAACCATTTCATGACATCACATAGACCTGTAGGCCTTAAGAACATCGGCCAGACATGTTATGTCAATTCACTTATCCAAGCATACTTCCACATCCCAAAGATCAAGCGAGCAGTCCTCTGTTATCCCACAGAAATAAAACCAGAAGATATCAATGACAAGTTTGAGGACGATATGAAAGGACCAGCGACGCCACAAACCCCACAGAAGATAGAAAATAAACAGGGAAGTACAGAACAGAAGAAGGATGGAAAAACAGATATTATGGACGTGGACGCACCGGCCGTGACGGCCAGCTTGGCCACTCAAGCTGTACAATGTGAGAAAGAATATGTTTTGAAATTCTGATCTGTTCACAGTCATGCATGAGTTGCAGAAGCTTTTCGCGTATGTACTTTTGAAAGAACGAAAAAATATTCAAAAATAGAACATTGATTTTTTCAGCATGATGGAGCTGAGTTGTCAGAAATACGTGGACCCAACAGCACTATTATCCAAAGTGATAGGAAGAGACGGTAAACCCGTTCAGATAGGTGACCAAGGTGACGTGGCGGATTTTTTAGAGATTTTTCAGAACAATGTGGCGAGAGGATTTCAAGCCGCATCTAAGTTTGGATCGTCCAATTTAATCAAAGAGTAAGTCCAAAAAATTTAAATAATTTCTGTTGAACTCCATAGACTGTTCCACGGAACAGGTTTACAATGTTTATCAGCGGTAGAACAAGACATGACAAGGACAGAAACAACAAAAGATACACAGATCTCTACTCTTGTTAGTATATCACTAGCTTGTATCTGCATAAATTATCACAGCAAACTTGACAAAGTCACTTTTTAATCGTTGTAGATTCTCCCAATCGGTGAGGAACCTAGCCCCCTTTACGATCGCATAGACCAGGCGTTAACTGACGAGTCTGAATTTACCACTGATAAAGGATACAAGAGCGTAGCGAATCGGTCCTTGTGGTTCAAGTCTCTACCGGAGGTCCTCTTTTTGCAAGAGAGCGTGAGTATTTCTGTAAAATTGTGACTTTATATTTGGATATTTTATTACATTCCATATAAGAAGTCACAGCCCAAATATGCCAAGAGATTTTAGTGTGGCAGTGCCGCACATAAAAACGAAACTTGCTGCGGCAACTATAACCACATGCCTTGTCAAGAAAAGTACATTATGGCGTCAGTGACTGAGAGACTATTGACTGACCTTTTGTAGAGAGTTTATTTTGATCGTGAGACAACCTCATTTTTGAAGAGGGAAACGCCAATCACTTTTCCAAAGGAATTATATATGGACAGATTCTGCGTGGAAAATCAACAAGCGACGACCAAAAAGAGAGCCGAGGATGGACAGTTGAAGCAAAAGTTGAAAGAACAAGAGGATCACCTTCTCACCTTCACAAAATATAAGGTGGGTGACACAGAATTCTTGCGGCAGTCTACAACATCTTATTGCCATTTCTTTCAAAGAAAAAAGTATCCATCAGTATTTGAGATTTGCTCATACACGAATGAATGATGAATGTTTATGAGATTAGGGAAAAGATATAGCCATAGATGCAGCTCTCGAAACAACTTTAGAATATTTTGACGACAACAAACTCGACCAGAACGTTATCGCACAGCTGCGCTCCAACCTCGACACCCAGCGTGGGAAAATGACGGAGACTCGCGGGAAAATCGCAGACCTGCGAAACCAGATCGGAGATCTTTACACAGATTTGAACGTAAAAGAGAAGTACGATCTATTGGCTGTCTGGATCCACCAAGGTGTGGCGGGAAGCGGACATTACTGGGCCCATGTCAGAAACGTCAAAACTGACAAATACGTCAAATTCAATGACGTGCGTGTCAACGAAGAGAAGGAAGAAAATGTTTTCAAGGATGCGATTGGTGGCGAGCGCAACGCGACCAGTGCCTATTTTTTGATCTACGTGAAACACAAGGAGGGTCACGATGAATTTTCCGAGGAATTCCGCAAGAAAATAGTGTCAGAGATGCCAGCCAGTCTGAAGGAGGAGGTGGAAAAATCCAACGAGAAATACAAAAAGGAATTGGAAGAATGGGAGAAAAAAGGACTCGGATCTGGAGATAAATTTCAACAGATACAACTCAGACTCACACAACAGGTACACTCCAATACATTTTCTGAAAATATTCATCCATAGTGAAAAGATTGTACCGTGTGATGACGTCACGAAGGTTTTAGAGGAAGAGAAGGCTGTACAGAGAAGTGAGAAATTGGACAGCCCAGACGAGAGAGTCAGAGATTTGTCGACATTTTTGTATGCCTACTACCCACAGATACATTCTTCCTATGTCATTGGGAAGTTGTACAAGCAAGTGAGTAAATGATCTTCTTCATAACAAGTTTTGTTTTTATGACATGACCATGAAAACAAAACTATGTGATTCATGATGATCTGACTGTCACCAGATCATGAACAGAGATCTGATGGAGGACTTTGACATGACACCTCATCAAAATCTGAAGATGCAGCTCGGTGATGACCTCATGAACAGCGCCATCGCACTCGCTCTTGACCCCTCCCCGCTCCATGCTGCGGAGGCGCAGCTCAATTCATGGAGAAATATGTACACGGCGTGGGGACTTGCGATGGAGCAGTACCAGAAATCCGCATACAACGAGGCAGCGGGTCAAATGGTCTCCGCTTGGAAGTTCAGCAGGGCGATTTCGCCAGAGCCAGAAGCCATCACTGCCGCCATCCGATCTATAACGAGCAAGATCGTAAAGGTGATGGATGTTTTTGTTGTGAGTGATGTCGAGTCTGAAAATGTCAGGAGGGACTGGGGCAGGTGCTCAACATTATTAGCAGCGCTTCAACAGAAGGCATCCCTGATCTCATCAAGAAATGTGTCTTTGCTGCATGCATCGTGCTACCTCGCGATGGTGCCGATTTCAAAGAGATTGTCGAAAAATTCGACGAGTTGGAAGAACTGGGTGATTTCCTTGAAGGAGGTGAGCTATCTACAACTCTGTAAACCAGCGAAAACAGCCTCACGATGTACAATTACCAAGTGGCATTCATAATTGCAAATAGAATGAAACTTTCTATCTACAACTGAAATTACAACAACAAAAGGCTGATTGAGGCAGGTGCAGGACTCTTCCCAGAGTTGAAGCAGTTCTTAGAAAACGAACAACTGATGCCCCAAGTCGCTCACACCATACCTCCGGATCATTCACATTGGACAGAAGCTTCTGTCCATTTTGCCTCCCTTTATAGAGGCATGACGGGACAGACCAATCAGATGAATCTGATGGACGTCGTCGATTGAGATGTGATAAAATGAGATGTTTTTTGTACAGAGCCGTTGTATTACAACTCCATCTCGTCCTCTGCAGCCGCCAACTTGTTCTTCTTTTTTTCTGCGATGAGCTTCTCTGATTTGCTCTCCTTCTTCCGCAGAGCGTCGGGAGCTCTGATGATGCTGATGTCTCTCTCGATCTCTTTAAGTGCTGCTTGTGTTTCTTTTGTCTTAACTCCAGCTCTTCTGGCCTCGTCGAAGGCCTTTCTTCTGGCTTGTTTGATCTCGTCGAGACGAGCCATGACTTTGACAGTGTTGGTAACCAATCCACGGTCATATTTAACTGGTCTGTTGCGCTTCTTCTCAAAATCGAAGATGGTATCCTTTTCAAAAAATGAGAAAAAGGAAAGATGTGATAATAACATTTTCTCATGATTATTGATTATCGGGATGAAGAGAATGAACAACTGTTACTTACTGTGACCATCTCCTTTCCGCGAGCAGCACGACTGGCCTTTGTCCATGCAACCTTTCTGGGATTTCTCTTCTTCTTAAACAATCTGTGACATTTTGACCTGCAGAATCGGAATACCTAAGTTCATCAATACAATGTCCACTATTCTATATAGGATCAAATCAGTATGGTGAAATACCTTCGAGTCATTTCTGACAAAGGTTGTTCCGTGACCAGGATATATAGGTCCGCTGCAGAAATAGCACTTCTCTAAACGCATGTTTGTGTTGGCGGCTCAGGGTAAATTTCACGATGTCATCTGTTGTTTCGCAATTGTTTCCCGATTCACATAAGATATCTCAGGTCAATCTTTTGAGACGTGATCATCATCACATTTTTCTTGATTTTGTCAGACACCATGCCAGTGAGTGATTTAGACATGATCTTAAACTGATCTCGTTTAGAAAGTGGACAAAAAATCGCCAGCAAAAAAGTCGGCACAGAAAAAGGACCAGAAGGTCTCGGGAAAGCTGAAGCCGGTCGATTTGAAGAAAAAAACACAAAACAAGAAGGTGAGTTGTTAGGTGTCACAATATTCTTCTCATTTTCTGATGTCATCGCCGTAGCTAGGCAAAGCCCTCTCGAAAGCAGCACCAGCCGCAAAGAAAAAGAAAGTCCCAGCACTCAAGTTTGATCCCGCAAAACCATGCAGGATCTACATAGAGGAGCTCATCACTTCTCTGGTCTTGCCAGATGTCACCGCGGAGGAGGAAGGAGATGAGATCGAAGAGCTCTTGGCAGAGAAGAAACAGGACGCTTTGTACTCTAAATTTTTCGTGGACTTTGTCGGCAAGGCGGGAAAAGTCACAGGTCTTCACAAAGCTGTGGCAATGGAGAGGCCAGTTAGACTTCTCGTTTTGAACGGACTTTTTGAGAAGCCAAAAGAGGCACACAAAGCCAAGATCACCGAGAAGTTTGGCTATTGTGATCTGATGGATCTCAACGAGAAAGCTGCAGGTGCTCTTTCATTCTTCGATTATTTTTCTTCCTTCGTGTACATTTTTCTCGTTGTAAAGCCAGAGAGTATTTCGTACTGATTCTGTACAGCTGAGGCCGCAAAGGCTCTCATCCCGCTTGTGGCACAACTCGCCGTTGTGAAAGACAAAGTAGAAGTCTTGGAAAGAGCAGACAAGGTGCCCTGGTCTCAATGGACGTTCCAGCAGATCCAAGATCTCAAAAAATTGGGCCTAAAACTCCGAAACCCCGTAGACAGCGAGGCTCTGGCATCTCTCGAGACGGCCAAGAAGATCTCCAAGGACGAAAAACTGAAGGGAAACGCGCAGCTGTTTTACGCTTTGTTCTTGCATCTATACGTCAACTCAGACACCATCGACGGGGACGAAGCCGCAGAATTTTTAGAGGAGCTCGACGAATGCATGGAGAAGATGAATGAGGAGGCCGATGACGAAGAGGAGAGCGCGGAGGATGTCTACACTGATCTTTTGATCTCTATGATGTCGAGAGGTTCTGCTCTCATTGAAAATGTAGCACTTGGAGGTACTTTAAAATAATTTTTATCACCCATTAACAATCGTTCCTGTGACATGTAGAAGTGTTATTTTTAAAAATAAATGTGAAAAATAAAAACACTGTTGCAGTGCATCGCTTGTAACTCTGCTACATCACCTGAAATCAACTTTCACAGTAAAATATGAGAATAACGATATCAGCCTATTTTCAACATGAAGGCCAAGTCACTTTCGAGTCCCTCATGACCATGATCGACGCCATCGCACCGGAAGAGGAGGAAGAAGAGGAAGGCGAAGAGGAGGAGGGCGAGTTTGGAGGTGAAGAGGACCCTAAAGAGGAAGAAGAAGGAGACGAAGATGAGGTATGTCTTTGACCCAAATCAGCAACATCTGTTTCACGACAGCATGCAGCGAAGTTGTACAAACCAACGATGCAGCAGAGCTGCCGTAAGATGATTGACTTAAAAGCTGCGGCACAGCCGCAGAAGACGTGTTGAAAGTCTTTCTGATACCACTGTGAAAAACTTGCTTGTGTAGATCATCGATTCCCGCCATTTTCATTTTTTAAATTTCAAACAGAGCAGTGATGAGGACGGCGAGAACCCAACTGACAAAGAGATGGACGCTTTTGACAATAAAATTGTCGAGATTTTGAAACTGCAAAAGTCCAAGGCCGAAGGTGTGGAGGCAGGAGTCCACTTCAAATACAAAGTTTCAACCATGTTGGTTGGTGGTATAAAGAAACTGGCACAACCAGAGGGAGACCACACGCTTTTCATCAACGTGAGTATCTTTACCTCATTCTCAGTTACTGTTATTTTCTACAGCTGCAGAAGAATATTTTTTCTCATGAAAAAGAAGCAAAAGACAAAATCAAAAGGCGACGTTGTGGTGCTCAGCGAGACATAAGCACAAATCAAAGAGAAACAACTGTTTTTGTGCATGTTTTCACACTCAATACGTTAATGTACCGAGTCATAACACGTTTCTTACCGTGGAAATATCTTTTGACATCACAAAGACCCTCGTCCCCCTCTTAATCTGCCTCGACAAGTTGGGAGAGTCACAACAAAAAACTTCGTCCAACATCATGAAGTCATTAAACAAATTCCTCAAAGAAATCAAAGTGAAGAAGATCACGGATAAAGAGGTACTGCTGCGAGCATGGGAGGAGGTCATCAAGCTCGTAGAAGAGTCTAAGAAGGTTCCGGGAGGCATCGTGGTCGATGTGATGATCTTCTTGCTGAAAACTGCGGCTGCGGGAGACCGAAAGGCGTACAAGAAGGTGAAGGATTTTCCCGCCAAGTTTTTACGCAGGAAACTAAGGCGTTGTAGATGCTCGACCAGATGAGCGAGAAGATGGATGGCAAAGTTGAAAAGCCCAAGAACAAGCCCAAAAAGCCCGCAGAGCAGAAAGCACAAAAGAAGGAGCTCAATGAGCAGCACCAGAGCAAAGGACATCTCCACATCGCTCTCATGCAGCTCTTCCGAAGATGGATGGACTCATGGTTGTTGATCCCCACCTTCATCAAAGGCTTGCAATCAGAAGACAAACACTCACAGATCTCATTCCTCGACATCATCTTGTCGCTGCCACGCCAAGAGAACATCTCTGAAGACGCCGCGACGGTTTTGGAAGAGAAATCGGAGGAGCTGAGGACTGCCATGAAGAAGGTCTACGGGGCTTGGCGCCGCACAACAGAACCAAAGAAGAAGAGCATGAACAAGTTTGCTACCACCTGCATGTTGTAAGGATCTTGTCATCTGGCATCATGTTTTGCACCGACAACTGAGGACTGAGCAAAAGAGACTTCAATAGAATACATTGGTGGCAAAGCTGCAATTCAGAACTCAGGGCTGAAGAAAGAAAGAAAGATGCCTGAGCCCATCATTCGTCATTGTATTGTGCGAAGGAAACTGACAGATCAAAGGTACGTCCCTGCTCAGAAGGAAGCTTGGAAGAAGTTCATCTCCGACTTGTCTGAAGATGTGAGTGACGTCATCCTCTATGGAACGATCATAACCCATTTCAGGAAAAGAAGGCCAAGGACGAGAAGAAGCCAAAGAGCAAGGAAGAGGAAAAGAAGACAACAAAGACCAAAGAGGTAGAAGAAAAGAAGAAGCCAAAGACCAAAGAGGCAGAAAAGAAGCCAAAGACCAAAGAGGATGACAAAAAGCCCAAGTCGAAGACACCAAAGACAAAGCCAGAAACACCCGAGGCAAAGACGAAGAAGGTGAAGAGAGACAGAGAGGAGAAGACTCCACAGAAGAAGGACACCAAAAAAGCAAAGACAGAAGTGACCGAGAGTAAACCAAAGACATTAAAAAAGAAGAAATAAAAGTCATCGAAAAGAAGACATACTAATGTATCTGTGATTAACAAGTCGATCTAAGAGTCTGCTGCCCGCATCATGAGAGTGACATTGTCGCCCTTCAATAAGATTCTGCCTAACGTCTTTCTTGTCTTCTTCTTTGTGTTGATCTCCTCAGCGTCGTCCAACATGAGGTTCATGTATTCGTCAAAACCCTAAGGACGTCATTAGGCCTGGTTTATGAAGAATGATGTCAGGTTGAGTATGATAAAATGATGTGAGATTTTTGGATTGGTGCGGAAGATATACAGTATTTCAAAGATTTTATCGTCTACTCACAATGATCTTGCCCTCTATGCGAGTATCAGTTTGTTCATATAACCACACCTGGATCCTCGATTTCTATATCATATGAGACCGGATTACACACCTGGAGGACACCTAATGCCATACTCACGTTTTGGAGGAACCGAAAGATCAAATTGATCGGTTGGGTCATAGCCTTCTGCACCTTGGTCGCCATGTTGCTCGTCTTTGGGTGATCTTCAAATGATCGAGATGACCTCAAGAGGAATTTTCAGGGAATCGGCACCTCACATCTCAAGATCACATTTAGATATCAGGTACATCAAGCACCATGGCGGGAAGATCAAACATTCTCTTCGATGATATCTTTGATATCAAGGATATGGACAAGGGAGGAAAGAGATTTGACAGAGGTGATCTAGTAGATTCGTTAGGGCTCTCTTCTTAGAATGATATAGTGTCCAGAATACATGGTATCTCTGAGAACTATGAAATGGAGCTCATTCTCGATGTCAATTCAGACATTTATCCTCTGGAGGTTTCCACAAAATTCTCCCTTGTCTTAGCAGAGAATCTGAATTTGGACGGTCAACCAGCTGTGGAGGAGGGAGTCTTTGATCAATCTGGAAGAAAGACCCTGGCCGACAAATATGAGTATGTAATGTACGGCAAAGTCTTCAAATTTGCAGAGGAAAAGACACCTACACCAAAGCTGTGAGTTGGATGGTGATTATTACGATCGATGTTGATCATCTCAGCTCTGTTTTTGTTTCCTTCGGCGGTCTTCTCATGATGCTCAAAGGAGATCCAAGAAACTTGCCTGGAATTGTTTTAGACTCCAGAATCTACCTTTTGATGAAGAAGGTCTCATAAAACTCCTCGTTAAGTCGTATTGTACATGATGGTTGACATTGTAAAGCAGATCTTTTTACGTTCACAATTCATCAAAATCGCAATCATCTGGTAATGACAGACCAACTTCTTAGCCTCATACATGACCTTTACGATGTATCCGTTTATTTGGACGAGCATCTTGAGGATTTAGAGAGGATGACACAACATGTTGTCGAGCTGCTGCGTCCAAAGCCAAAAAAGAAGCCAAAAGAGGCACCTCCAATTGTGAAGCAACAACTGACTGCAATTCAACCTCCTCCTCTCACCAAAAACGACGAATTGAGATCATTACTTGCACAAGTAGATCAATTATTGATCAAGTCGAGACAGATTAGAGGAGAGAAGGAGTTAGCACCAGAGCAGATCGTCACACGGCCTCATGCCAGCAAAAGATCGCAGGCAGAAAAGGAGAAGCTAGTTTCTGCAGAGCCTTTAGAGGATGAACCGAAAACAAAACCACTTTGCCTTCCGGAATCGTTTCAGAAACAAATTGACACTCACGAGAAGCTGAAAGAATCGTCTATTTCGATGAAGTGGAGCAGTCGCAGAATGAAGCAGTTTGTGGGTAGATTAGGACAAGAAAAAAAGAGTGATGATAGAGATGGATTGGAGGTCATTGCAAATCGGTATAAAAAGATGCAGGAGGCACTCAACACCATTCCCCGAGAGTTGACTTATCGTGAGTGGAGATTTCGGTCTGGAGCTTATCTTGACAGCAACCATGACACTGTCCGACATCTATCGACACTGGAGTGTCAGCCAGAAGATTTTAGCCACACATACACAATTATTGCAAGCATACAATCAAACGAAAAAACAAGGCGAAGCCTCTAAAGCTCCACAAGACACTCACCTCGCTCGATGTATGAAGAAGATCACGATGCCGACATCCAGCAGTGAAGTCAAAGAGGACGTCAAACCACAGAACCATGACAAGAATGTTTCAACGTGGCTCTCTGAACAAGTGATGTCCTCTTTCCTTGGTCTCTCCATTACCCCAACAACATCCAAGAGAACTTTCTCTTACAAGAATCAAAAGGTGTTTGTCTTCAAGCTTTCTCGCCTTCTCCTTGAGATTTATTGTGATAGGAACTTGTCGAGCTCGCTCAAATACGCCACAACTTGCAGCAAAGGCTGTACCATTTATATTTATTAGAAGGACTGCAGAAAGCCCACAGCAATATCATCGATAAACTTCGCAACGAAGCGTCTTACGAGAGGTATGAATCATTTGACGAAGAGTTGGTGAACTCTCCAGGGATGTATTGGTGCTGCACGACGCTGTACAAAAGTGTGTAGATAGGAGGTCTTTCTTTTTGGCCGTTGTAGATGAATGATAACAAGTTATAGTCATTGACTTTAACAAATTTATCTCAAAATTCCTCGTTGTAGTTGTTGGTACTGCCCGTAAAGATGAAGAAATTCTTCCTTGTGCTTCTTTTGGTACTCTTCATATTCGCTACATAGCCTATCATATTGCTCTTGCATCTTGTCCTTATCTAATTGCAATTTGGCCTGCAAGATCATCATTTTCGGTACAAAAATTGACAAGTCACCTCTTTGATTTTCTCAGAGTTGGATTGTTTCTGTTTTGCGCGCATCAATTTTTCCTCTAAAGAAACGGACTTCTTCATCTCTTCACTCAGTTTTCTTTCGAGATCAGAGATCCTGTGTCGTTGTTCCATAATCATGTCCATCAATGCTCTGTTCTCATTAAAATTCTCTGTCGGTAAGTTGTACGGATTGTCGGCTTGGGGTTGCCTCGATTCCGCCTTTTTTAGTTTCGCCTTCAGTGTGTTCACCTCAGTAGTTAGCTTTGCATTCGATTCTTTCAGCTCATTGACCACCCTTCCCACTTCCTGACAAGCGATCAGCATATCCGTTAGATCCCATGCTTGTTGTTTGAAGGATAACACATGTACATGAGTGTAAATCTTTGAAATGATATAAACCTAGAACTTGCCTCGTCTGTGCACAAAGCGTACGGGTCAAAACCCCTCTGCTTCTTCGGCGTCTCCTTTTGCACGATTCTTTTTCTCTGACTTGTTCCTGGAACACCTCTAGGACTGGCGATTGGCGTTCGAAGAAAGATTCCAGAATTTTGGTCTTCAAAATCTCCGCTCATGTCCCAATGATGTACGTGATCATTTTCGGCTGCCAAGCCCGCGAGAGTGACTGTGTCTTTACGCTCTGAGAGACGTTTGTTAAATGATTTACTAGGTGACGGCGAGCCACTGCTCAGCTGTGGTATACGAGTTAGATGTCATTGAATATTCACTCTATAAATACCATAAGCAAATCCAGCTGTGCTTGAGTACTCTTCTTAATCTGATTAACCTGAAATCATTAGGATTTTTCGATCGAAATTTTGAAGGCAAAACCTTTTCGAGGAGGGGTCTGGAGACATCAGGGTCGTCCAAGAGGATCAATTCTCGCTCAAAATTTTGCATGACTGGGCCCAAGTGCTGGACCACATTGTCTTCTGATTCCACACGAAGGTTCTTTCCTCTAGTTGTATTTTTATATTTTGTGGGGGTGGATGCTGTAATGTTGAAGGCTTTCTGTACATTCTGATATAATTAGTATTTTTGATAACCAAAATATATCCTCTTTAAACAGTAAGAATCAAAGCTGTTTCACCTCGGGTAAGACACCAGACAGGGCGTAAGCGCTTGGGACCTTGGTGAGCTCTTTAGACAACACCAAAGATTCCACTGAGTCGTTCTGTTTGAGAGCTTCTATGAGTGATTCTACTCCGGCTGTAGTAATGGGGTTATCCTCCAAATTGATTGAAGCTAACTGGCAGTTACTCACTACCACCCCTGCAACTTTCTTAGTTTCAAATATTCGCTTGCTTTTTTTCGCTGCGTGGTTGTCCGATTCTTTGAAGTTACTCACCAACTTCATCACTTGAAAAGATGCTTGACGAATCTGGGGGTTGGTTTCTCAGAACAAGGGAGAGTCTGTATGTTCCATCATCTCCAATCTGATTGTGCGATAAATTTAGATTCTGCGAGCAGAGTAAACCCAAATGCACGTTTCATCGACATTACTTTGAGAGTCGAATTTGATGACAATGCTTCTGATAGCAGTCCGACACCAGTGTTTCCAATTTTGTTGCTTGAGAGGTCAAGGTCGACCAAATCAGTGCTTTGTTGAAGTAATTCTTTGAGGGCCTGGAATAAATCAGAGATGATTGTCTGTATTTCGCTCACCCTGCATCCTCTGTTGTCTATAAAATTGTGGCTTAGATTGAGCTTCATTAAAGTATGGCAGGTCACAAGCGCAGCCATCACCGGTGTTAAGTCGGAAGATGTCTATAAGAATTGGTCATCGATCACCAAAATATACTCACTAAGCTTTTATGACTCAGATCAAGCTGAAGAAGTGGAGCTTTTCGCTTTTCCAATGATTCAAAGAGATTCACGAGCGACCTTAGCGGCATCACTTGTATCTCTTTACATCTCGTTCTATATATACCAGATAGTGATCTGTCGTCCATCGCCGTTGTCTGCCGTTAATTTTCAAACAGATTTTACACCGCGCGAATTTGGCGCGGAACTTAAATATACCACATATCTATGGCAGTGCTGATGCAATTGCAGCTCTTGTTCTTTCTAATTTCATGGTGTGGATGGTCGCATACAGCTGTGAGCCTATCTGTGATCCAATCAAATCAGAAGTAGTTGCAAGTGACAACTTTCTTCTGTGTCGATTGAAAACCCGCTTGTGCGTTGTAGTTAAGTGTGGAAAGTTCGCAGAAAACTGGTGAAAATTAATGCACATACGACATTCCAACAACACAAAGCAACACACGACACAAATCACACGTATGTCTTTAGATCTCCATCACCTCTAAATATCATAGAAATGAGCGATCAAGCAATACTCGACGCACGACAAGCCGCAATGGCCGCCGGCAGCACTATCTTAACCATGGCGAAAGGAGATGCCCCTTCCAACCAGCAGCTCAACAACACACTTGACTCTAGTGTCAACGCCATTGAACAGCGCAGACAGGTACATTTAATGTGAGTGATCATCCTCTTAAACTCCATCGCAGGAGGCCGTTTTCAACGAACACGGAGATCAGTTAGCCATTGATGCAGAGAGGGCTCTGCACATGGCCAAACTGTTCATCAACGAGAAGAACAAGGACGAGGTCTTCCAAGATCTTTTCTATCAATCAAAGGGCGCCAAACGTGAGGCGGAGATGCAAGCCTTGAAAGTATGTCCATTTTTGTTATTTTTACGTATTTATTTGAACACCACTAACCACCCCAGATCGGCAAGGACCTCAAAAACCAAGTCGTCGATGACGTGGATGAGCTCGAAGAGAAGGTGATCCTCTTTCATCTCGAATCATTCTAAAGTTTCTCAGGTGGATGACATCTACTACGTGGCCAAGAGAGTGGCCTACGAGATCATCCGTTCCAAGGAATTTAGAGGATTATTACTCGACGTGATCGAGCTTCTCAAGACCATCTTCTATCGCAAGGTCAACAACACCGTGGAGGGTCTCTCCCAGGTGAAATTTCTTCGAAACCTTGTGTACAATCCTGCTGAAAAGTTTCAAATATCGTGTTTATAGACTGACGTGTACAGCTCAAGGAAGATGGGAAAGCTCTCGGCCAAGCAGCCAAAATCGACTATGAGAAGGGTGATACCAGCGCTTCCGTTTCCAAGGCAACTGCAGAGGTACACTCGTTATAGATGATCCCTCTAAAAAATCTCCAGATGGTCGGCAAGGACGTCAAAGAACAATTCCAGAATGCCCAAGTGATAAGCCAAGAGGAAGTGCAGCAGATCTACGCAAGACTACAGAAGATCTTGAAGGCTATCCAGGTCAACTCAGACTACCAACTCGCAGTCAATGGTATCTTCCAGCTCATCGACCAATTCAAGGATCAAGTGAGAATGAATTTCCGGTGAAATTTCGGAGTTGACGGAGTTTCAGGTCAAGGACTTGCACATAGACCAGAAGCTCCAAGCTGAAACTCAAGACAAGGTCGTCAACAGAGGCACAAAGATTTGGACCGACATCAAGACCATCATCGAAAGGTGACAAACGATATTTCGACGAAATTTCTGAGAGATTTCAGATTCGCGGGTGAAGGTACCCTCGACTCCTTCTTCACCAACTTGATGGCCTTCTACAACGGTGTAGCTGATGACTCCCGCGCTCGTGCCATTTTCGAGGACGGAAGATTGTTGACCCGCCGCTCTTTTGCCAACCCCAAGATAGTAAACGACGAGTCTTTCAAGAAGCAATTCGAGTCTCTTTTCGCCAAGTCAAGGTGGGGTTATTATTTTAACAAATTGGAATCATTCAACATCGTTTATGTAGATAATACTCTTTTTCTGACCATCACAGAGATCTGACCAACGACCCCAAGCACAACGAACTCTTCTCCAACATCTTGAGAGACGCACAACAATGCATCCAGAACATCAAAGAAGACCAGACCACAAACGACCTCACCTCCGCACTCAGAAGATTCGCCTCTGATATGGCTTTGGACAACAACGGACACGTCAGCATCGGAACGATTCAAGACTCCATGGTGCAGTTGAAGAATCTGCTGGTCCCTGTCATCGCAAAACAGCTGGAGCACATTCCCATCGCCAGAATCGACGGCTCCACGAACAAATGGGACTTTGCTGTGGAGGGTGGGAAATTCGAATGATGTACACAATGATGACGTCATGACAGGAATCGTCTTCTCTGCTTATGATGTCTTACCCGACTATCTCAAGCTCTACTTCCAAACCCAACTCAACTTGGACCTGAAGCAGGCATCTACTGACACTGCAAAAGCCTACCTCCGCTTAGAGGTGAACAACATCCGCGCGCACTTGAAGAACATCCACTTTGCGTACAGACGCAAGGTCTTCCCCACCATCGAGGACGAAGGTTGGTGACTTCCTACATTGTAGATGACTGACTCATTCAGGCTGGGCTGATGTCAATTTGGGCGGTAAGGGACTGAGCTTGCGCATGGACTGGGTGGTTGCATCTGACGACAGAAACCAAACCAAACTTTCCGTTGCTGACGTAGATGTCACCATCGACGACCTGGATATCACTGTCAGAAAGGTCTGTTTACAGTGTTGTAGATCACTAAAATCCCTTTATGGAAAATATGACTGAAAGTTGACAGGCTGAGCACGGGATTTTGGACAAGATGGCCGTGACACTTTTCAACGGAACAATCAAGAGAGAAATTGAAGACGAACTGCAGGTGATCATTTACAACGTTGTAGATCGTCGAATATTCATTATTTTTCAGGTACAACTGAGATACTTTGGAAGATTCATCGCCGACAACTTGAACGACGCTTTCGGATCCGTCGCAAGACCTCTCACTGTCCCCGTCAACTAAAACAACGATCCACGGTATAATAATATGATAAATCTTCTACGACTTGTTCCTTCAGAGTTTTCCACTAGCATTGAACCGTGACGACAGAGTTGTTGCTGTCAGGACTAAATAGGCATTGTTGGCGAAATAAGAGAGCTCTTCGTGGTCAACATGCTGGTTTTATTTAGTATGTCCGCGGGCGTTGTCAAGGATTCAGGAACCCCATCAGTTTTCTGGGAGCAAAGGGCGGAGAGTTCTATCATTCTGTCACTGTTCTCGTCATCGCTTTGCTAAAGGTTTCCTTTCGCAGTTCCGGTTAAATTGGGACCCACGGTAAGTTGCGCTGCACATCTACATTAGTTACCGTAAGATGTAATACCGAAATTCTTCGCGAAATATTGAGCAGTCGCCACTTTTTAACCAAGCCAGCAGAAAGCACTCAGAGATGTCTTTACCCCAGTACATTCATGATCCCGACTCCGTCTTCGAGGGCATCGATGAGAAGGACCTCCGCCAAAAGCCCGACTATGCTGCAGCAGAGAGGACCTACCTTGCTGAGAAGCAGACGGATCATCCCGAAGGATCTCTGGCTTGGATCGCGCACCAATTGGTCCGTGCGATCGAGAAGGAGGCATCGCACAAGACCGATCTGAAGACATTCCAAACCATTGTGCCCGAGAACTTCAAGTGGTCCACCAATGGAGGTACCGTCTACTCTGCAGAGGAGCTCGTCAAGAAGGGATCATACAACACCCTCATCGGGGAGAACCCCTACTATTCTGCCAACGAGCACTCCTGGCAGTCATCTCACAATGAATTCCACAAGGCTTTCACCGGATCTGGCTTTGCTTGGGAGCTGACAGAGGTCTTCTCAGGACCACCACGTGTCGCCTTCACGTGGAGACACTGGGGACACCACAACGGTGAATTCGACGGTCACGCACCGACCAACAAAGTCATCGAGCTCAAGGGTTTCTGTATCGCCACCGTTAACGCTGAGCTGAAGGCAACGGCTGTCGAGTTTTTCTTCGATTCCACCGAATTTTTCAAGGCTTTGTACGCAGGGGAGAAAGTGAGAGAGCATGAGAGCCCCTACAAGCAGGCTGTATGCCCATTTTTGCACGGAACTGCGAAGTCTGAATAAAGAAGTGTTCAGTAGCTGCGCAGATGTTTCTTCGAAAATCAAATTGTGAATACTTCTGTGGAAATCTGAACAAAATTGGCAATACTCGACACTGGTTCCCCACAGACATGAAATTGCACCACAACTGTGGACCGAAGAAACTCAAAATTCACGGTTATAACTATTACGATGGTGGATAATATTAAATGTCATTCTATTCACATGGAAAACAGCCTTAGCGGTAATTTATTACGAAAACTCAAAGAAAACTGAGCAAAAACTCGATGAAAACTCAAAGAAAACTGAGCGAAAACTGAGAGAAAACTGAGCGAAAACTGAGAGAAAACTGAGCGAAAACTCGGACAATAAAACAAATAATGGTTCAGTTTTCAAAATCATTTTTGAAAATAGTACAAATCCGCCACAGGTCCCGAGATGAACGCACCCACCGTTGCCATCCTTGCTTTCCTTCTGTGCTGTCTGTCCTATCAAGGCTTCGCTTCTTCCGTTGTGGAAGTTGAGCCCATGGTCTTCGGGGACACCAAATGCACCATCTGCAAACCCATCGTTCACCAGATGAAGTTGGCAGCGAACGGCACCGCATCTCACTCTCTTAAAATACACTTGCAGAAAATTGCCTGCAGAATTGCCTTTCCCAGCGCCTTTAAGCTCATAGTGAGTACAAGTTTTTTGAAACCAGTTAACAGGCCTTAGTGCGATGCAGTCACCAACACGGACGAAAGAATGCTGGTTGAAATGATCACTACCAAGTCTTCCCACGACATCTGCAAAGTCTTCCACCTCTGCGATTGAACGAGCCGCAAATAAACTGCATATAAACTGGCAGATTTTTTTGAAAATACATTTATTTCGATCTCAAATTCTTCTCTTTTCCCCAAAACTCTGTGGTGCATTTCATTCAAGGACCCTGAAAGGCGATTTCCTTTATTGTGAGCAAAAAAACATGTGAGTGAAAAAGAGGAAATACAAAAGAAATCCAAAAAGGTGTGCATCCGGTGGGATTCGAACCCACGCATTCTTACGAATACCAGAATTCCCGATCAGAAGTTGATCTAAGCTTTCGCTTGAGTCTGGCGCCATAACCAACTCGGCCACAGATGCTGAGTGATGACCGGAAGTATCTTGTATTGTTGTTTCCATATGTTTGCATTCAACTAGTTTTTCAAGCAAGGAGAATCAGCAAGAAAGTGCGAAAGAAACAGACTCAACTTGTTTAAGTTCATTTCTCTGTTTTCCTCTTCTTCTGTGTTGCTGGTGACGCCGCCTTCACGGCCTTGGTTTCCGTCTTTTTCTCGGGGGCCTTTCTCTTCAATTCTGGTTTCGGTTCCGTCTTGCCAGTTGCTTTCTGTTTGTCTGAAACTTTGGTGGGTGTCTTCTTAGCAACAGTCTTGGTGGGTGTCTGCTTGGACGCCGTCTTGACCGGTGTGATCTTCTTGGGTGCTTCCTTCTTTGCGATTGTTTTTGTGGGTCCAGTTTTGACAGCAGCCACCTTCTTTGGGGTGGTTTTGGTAGGTTCCACCTTTTCCGGTGTCGCGTCGGCCTCTTCTTTTCCTTCCTTCTCGGCTCTTTTCTGAGCGTTCATAACGGCTTTCATCTTCTGCAACATCATTTTTGTAGCGTGTTTCTGTCAAGAAAAATTCCCGCCAAAACAGAATATTCAAAATTTAAAAGGATATCTTTCTCTTTCCTGCCGGTGTCTTCTGCTCTGCAATTTGGGCCGCGGTCTTGGCTTTGGGCTTTCTGTAGCAGTTACTGACTCTCAAGTTGTATTTGTCTCTCAGTTGTAGATCGTCCATCTCCAAGGCCAAACCGACACTCTCTTCTTCTTCGAACGATACGTAACCTATTCCTTGTCCTGAAATTTCGTCGGAATTTCATTCTTCTGGTGCTGTGTGCGGCATGACTGACTGAACATTGCTTCGTAATTATGACGAATAAACCTTTTTCTTTTGTTGTATCTCTACAACGGAGATCCTCTACTTTTTGTTGCAAAATAAAAATACATCATATTGGGCTTGGCACAATACATGTGAAATAGACGCATAAACATCTTTACGTGCCGAGAATATAAATATGACAAGTACCCACCTACTCCCTTGAACTTATCCCTCACAACACGAATATTTGTTATCTTGCCGCAAGAGCCAAAATGTTCTTGTAACTCTGCCTCTTTCACGTCTACAACGAGTCAACGTTTGATTATTTCAGTTGTAGATTACCAAAAGGGAGGTTTCCCACGAAGATGGTCAGTTGGTGGTTATAATTCTACAACTTTGTAAATTTCCTCTCGGATACTTTGTTCAACAGAACACGTGAGAATTTTCCACGAAAATTCTAAATCAAAAGTCACCTTTTTGGTGGCCGAATCGACTCTTAATTCGGTCTCAAAAAATTTGATCGTCTTCAGAGCCAAAGCTGCCTCCGCTCCAGCCAGTTCCCGGAACACCACGTAAACATTGACCATGTCCTTCACTGAAAAATTGTTTTGGATGGACTCTAGACGTTTGCTCACTTTCCCGCCAACCCCTCCTGTACATCATCAGTATCGTGATGCGTCAGTGTGACACCAACGATTGTATCACAATGGTTATTTTGTGGCGAATCCGGCTTGCTGAATTTGGAGCCAGGTCCAAAATTGATTGAGAAGATTATGTTTTTGCGGCAGAGCCGCAACGTTATGTATTTACTGCAGTGTTGCCATAAATAGAACTGTGGTAGTGGGTTTTGTTGCGATGTCTTATCGTGCAGCAGAGCTGCAGTCGAAACAAAAAAATTATAAAATATGTTTCCAACCCGCCAAATGAAATTATATTTAGTTGGATGACATCACACCTGATCGGCAGTACACTGTCTCAACTGCACCACATGGTTTGAAGATGGCTTTCATGATCTAACATTCATCAATTTTCCCGCCTTCTTCAAAATGGCAATCTCGAAAACTTCTGATCACCTCTTGGACTTTCTTCAATGTGACATCTTTAACTGGGATATTTCCCACAAAGATCGTCCTCTGCTCTCGTTCTACAACCTCAGGTTCTCTCTCTTGCTTCTTCTTTGCTTCTTCCTTCTTCTGTTTTTTCTTCTCCTCTTTCCTTTGAGTTCTCTCCTCAATGATCTCCTCCTTTGTCTTTTTCTTCACTTCTGGCTCCTCTTTCACGACCTTTTTCTTTTTCTTTGGTTTTTCTGCTGGCTTTTCCGCATCATCATCGCTCTCCTCTCCATCTTCTGCACCATCTCCTTCCTCTTCTGAGTCCTCCTCTTCCTCATCATCGTCATCGGGCTGTTCTAATATGGCACCTCTTCCAATTGATTTAATCTCGTCTAATTTGGCCTGCTCAGCTGCCTTCTTTTTGTGCTCTTCCGCCTCTTCGAATTTGGACTTAACAGAGTAGTCAACCGCTGGTTTGGACAAGGCCATTTGAAAGGCTTGGGAGATATCATTTGAATTAGCATCCTCGCTCACAAGACTATCCAGCCAGTTGTCAGACTTTGGAGTTGTTGTTGCCTTTGTTTTCCCCATGTTGATATCGGGAAGTTGTGATGTGATCTCCCACTTTTTTGACATTCTCGAAAATTTCGTGGGTTTTTGGGTTTAGGTTGTTTCTCAGACAGACATGCAACACCAGGCTGCACTGAGGGGTGTGTGCTTATAGAATGTTAGATCATCATCATAGTTACTGAGGTCTGAGTTTTGTTTTATTTGGTTCACAGAATATTTATAAGTGTAGATGGCACTGTTTATTTTGAAAATAAAAAGAATATAATATTTATATATTTTTCTCTCTGAAAGATTTTCTCTTCTGAAGCTCTTCTATTTCTGGAGAGTCACACCTCTGTTGGTGATGGTGTGATTTTTGCGTGACGCATTGTAGTGCCCTGAATATCCACCAAAAATGGAAGTCGATGTCCAAGAAGGACAATGCTTCAAGGCTCAAAAACTGACGTGAAATTAACGTGCGAGCTGGCCGCGGGCACTTGTTTTGAGAGTTCACCTGATTTCTCCAAATGTCGATCACCTGGAAGTCTTGGAAGTGTATTGAACATTCCCACGCCGCGGGGTTGTTTTTTTCCAATTAGCCGGTCTCTCTCAAAAATATCATTTCGTCAACGACCATGAAACAATCAGCCCTCTTGGTGGTGTTCCTCATCGTCCTTGGAGAGGCCGTGTGTCCACCACCTCTTAAAACCTGTGGCGAGGCATGTTACGCGGACGATGCCTACTGCTGCCTCAACGGTGTTTTGACTCAGAAACAATTCTGTGGTAACAGTGGTTCGACCAGCAGTGGAGGTGACCAGACCTTGATTTTTTTAAGTGACACATTTTCAAGGCGGTGGAAGTGGAGGTGGTACCGGTGGCGGCGGTGGCGGTGGCGGTGGCGGTGGCGGCGGTGGCGCTGGTCGTGCTGATTTCACTGTGGTGAATCATTGCCGCGTTGATGTCAGTGTACCATCTCTATATAGAAATTAAAATATGCAGCTGTTTATGGAAGCAAGAATGGGAGGCTCTGGAGAGCCACTTCCCGGACAACACAAGACCACTATCAAGTATTCATTATTTTCTTTTTTTATAACTCACATGTTTAGGTTGCCCATTGGTCAAACTTTGAAGTACAACATCCCAGATACTGGCGCTGATGGCACTCGTTTTTGGGCGAAGTACGGTTGTGATGCCAACGGTATGTTGGTATTTTAACAAGTCAAGATTTGATATTGTGAAGGAAGGAACTGTCTCATCGGTGAGAGCCAGCAGTACTGGCCCAACCCCCCAGGAGGTAGAATTTAGATTTCATTCACAAGAAAAAATATTGAGATTGTGGAAGGGTGTCCTCCTGGCGGTTGCCATATCCCTGTGGATTCTCTCTTTGAAGCGACTTGGGGTTGCAAACCCGTAAGTCTGATTTGATTGAAACCAAAGGGTGATGACGTCATGCAGGGTAGTAGGTGCCACGGTGTTAACCCCACAACCTGGTTCGATACTAGCCAGGTACCATGGCATGTCAAGACCGCTGCTGACTCTCTACAGGTCGATGGTTGGACCATCCCTTACAGAGTCAAACTTTTTGGTGACACCCACAAGTGTGACTGTGATGTTGGACAATGCAGAAACTTAACGGTGATTATTCATCATTGTAGAGAGAATCCTTATGTTACATAGATCATTGATGGGTCTCGCCTCGACCTAAAGAGATGCCCTACCGGAGATGATGCCTCTTGGGGAGGAAGATACCCCACCTTCCAAGGTCACAGCATGTCCAACCTCGACTTGAGAGTCATATCTAAGGGATTGTTGCTGGGATGTATGTCTCCCTGCAAGAAGTTGACCTACGGAGCACCTCAGGGATACGGAATTCATGAGGGAACAAGTGAGTTTGCGGGATGAAAGTTTCACTGAAATTTGTAGTACCCGCAGTGTACATGTGCTGCCCTACTCCTGACCCCAATAATTGTAGACTTGACCAGGGATGCATCCTGCCACATGATTGTCGCAACGGACCCGTGGGTTGTCATGTTTTGAACGTATCTGACCGGTAGCAGATCGAGCAAACACAATTTGTTGACGCCATCCATGATATGGCCCCTGGTATCTACTCCTACTCTTATGGTGAGCTTCAGAACATAAATCACACATAATAACCGTTGTAGATGATGGAGTTGGATTGCACACATGCCCTGCTGGAGTGGTAAAATATCAGGTGAGTGGTGCCAGTATTCATGCACATAATTGACAAATATCAGATGGAGTTCTGTCCTCCTGGATCTACAGAATATCCCGTTCGTCTGAATTAAATGATTTTTTCCGTTGGAGAATTATTGCATTTTGTTGAGAAGAATTACGCTTGAACTTGTTTGATCGTGTTTTTTTCCGTGAACGAAAAGACTCGAAGACCCAAGATTACGACCAGCTCAGAGAAGCTTCTCAACAGACCTACCAACCATGCCGTCGATCATGAGCCTCTTTAAGAAAAAGAAGAGAAACAAAAGGAATGAAGAGCGAACAGTATGCAAAGATAGTCCCGTTCCAAGTGGCGGCAGCGATCCAGCCGAGATGGCATCTTATGAAGTCGATGGACGAAGATCGGAGCGTTACTTCTGTATAGAATGCTGCGGCAAAGATCATTGCTACTGCTCACAGCGCATGTTGATGTCGCACTTCTAATTTGATGGATGATGTATATGATAAAATGTAAATAGGAATCGCCCCTTGGAGTCTTTTTATTCTCAAAATATAGCCAAAGCCAAGTCGATATCCATGAGATTATCCATGATTTGATCTTGTGTCGTTCCGATCGCCCTCGCCAATCTGCAACCTGTCAGCTCCAATTGTATCAGAATCCTCTTTTGATTTTCTGACAAACAAGAAAAGACTCTGTCGTCACCTCCTCTGTTCAGTGTAGTCTAAGTGTACATATCTCCACAGCAGATCCCCGTCTAAAACGTCCAGTTTGATCTCATTCTTGCTCGTCTTCATGCGGTGCGTGGCTCTGAAGGCTTTGGGGTTCAGGCCTGCGGTGTGGGCTATGAACGTGTTGAGCCTGTTTTGCAAAGGCAAGAGGCGCTGATAGACCGTCTCTTCTATTGGTGCGACGACACCCAAACCCCCGTCTAGTGTTCCTGGAACAATCAATTCGATGGAAAAGTTGGACATCCATTGTAGATGGAATTATAGATCTGGTGTACACTCACCGTACAGATCTCCGTGGATGTGTCTTCCCAATCTGGTCATGGCCATTCTTAGGAATCTTGTGATGTAACTTCCCAAATGTATGTCTGCCCGACACACAAGAGTCTTCGAATCTCCGGCGGCAGTGGGCGTAAAGGCGTAAGCTGTCAGATTAGTTTGTTCATCAGAACCGAGTAGCAACAAATTGTGCTTCTGCAGAACGTATTCTGACGCAGTCATCGGGGTCCTGCTGTTTTCTTTTGCCAACAGAATCATCTTTTTCTCGTCCTCCTAAAAATAAAATAAATAAGAATAAAATAAATAAATATTGTAATTAATTAAAATGAAATAAAATATATAGTAATTAATTGAAATAAAATAAAATAAATAGTAATTAATCTTTTCACCTTCCAGCGAAGAAAGAAGACGGACTTGTATACATCCGAGCAGAAGATAAAGTTCTTGATGGACGTCATGTTGACGATGTACACTTGCGCATCAAAGAATGCGATACCGACAAGATCTTTTCCGTCACTGAAGTTATACAATAAAATCTGAAAGGGTTAGTCTTGTCAAAGATAGCACGAAAGATACTCATCAAATCAGACTTACCTTCGGCCCGACACAAACCAAGAGATAGCCACTGACATAGCCAATGCTGGAAACTGCACCTTTTTGGTCTTTCGCATAGACCGTCTTGAGCTTCGGCTTCGGAGCTCCCTCCGCTCCCAAACTCTTGTCGTGGTATTGATTCTCCACTGGGATGACGTCATATATGACAATTCTGCCCTTGCAGGACGTCTCTTCACCCTGGATATATCCGGTTCCCACGACGATATACGGTTTGAGATCTGTAGATCTGGGTCAATTCATAGATTCGTTTGCAGATCTTGGATTTTGAATTGCAGATGAGGGTTATTGATCAACGTCTTTTGTACGTTCAGAAATCCGAATAAAAAGGTTACCGTTACGATGAGTCTGGTCGTCGTTGCATTTCAAAAAACAGACATTCATAGAGAGGACATGCTCGTTTGGCTCGAATTCATAACTGTGAAACGTCACAATCCGAATTGAAAGTTCGATGAAATTTCACCTGTCCGCGAGTGGCCAGCCTTTCTCCATGTCTGTGGAAGGAACGAAGAATTTGAGTGTATATTTATCGTCTAAAACCGGGAGTGTGTCAGCTGCCTCGCCTTGTTCTTCTCTTCTCACTACAACGAGTCACAAATTTCAATTTTATCATGATAATTTCAATATTCAGACTCACAATCATTTTCGTCAGAATTACGAATGGCTTTTGACGAAACAATGACGGGGTAGCTCTTTGTCTGAGAGTGGTATGTCACCTGCACGTCTTCAGAGGATATCCATTTATTATTGTTTATTTTGAGTCCAGAAGATCTCAACAATTAAAGACACATCAATGTCGACAAGCAGTACACTGTCGACATTACGTTATTGTCGACATTACGTTATTGTCGACATTTCATAATTGTCGACATTTACCTTGTGTGGGGTTACTTTCAAGTTCATCCTCTTCCACAACCATTGGTTCTCCATATTAAGATCTCCGTTTAGATTTGATATTTTAAATATCTCTCTCTACCTTTGTCAATCATACACGACAGTAAACATTTTTACAATGAGACGCAAAAGAGTTCGTCACGTGGGCTTCCCAAGTGGTCTCCCACCTTAGTACTGGCCTCGCTCAGACACG
>MZNV01002353.1:0-25242 GCA_002081555.1 Protostelium mycophagum | reverse complement strand
CTAATTGCACCTGCCATCCCAATCCTGTCTACAACACAACAACTCTTAATAAAACCTCAGTCTGTCTAAAGAGACGGAGTTGAGACCACAGTAGTGTTTTGACTTCTTTATTTCTTCACTGCTCGCGTGTTCCATCCTGCCGTCTCTGAGCTTGAGACAACAACATTTGTAACAAAAAGCACTTTTTCTTCAGTAAATAGCAATGTTTGGATTTTATGCAACATTTATTATGTCTATGAAAGTGTTGATCAAAGATCGCGTTCCCACGGAGATTTGGGTTTTCCAGTCAGACTTTCCAACTCGGAGTTGAACCCGGCTTTCTTCACATTAGAAAATCTTCTCGAAAGCAAGGATCAATTACTCTTCAGACAATTTTATTTACATTTTGATGTACAAATATCTCCGGAGCGTAGAAGAGCTGAAGAGTGACAATAGTCCCAATATCAAACAATAACATATCAGCAACCAATGTGAGCGATCCACTCGGCGGCCAGTGATGGGAACCTGTTCCAAGTCAGACACAATAAGACGTCATCAGTCACTCACTTTATACACCAGTATATGCTGTATGTCTATCAGATCGTCTTGGTGCACCACCAGATAACTCTTCGTTTTTCTGTCGTTTTTTTGTGTGCTAGCAGAGTGTAGATGCGAATGTTGTGCTGTAGCGCCGACAAATCGCACCTGTTGATGTCATCTTCCGAGCTGTATGGGGTCGATATACCTGCTTGGGGTCGTCGACAATTCTACAACCGGCAACACAAGCCATTTTTTGCGGTGTACATCCTGGTCTGTCTACAACCTGGAATTCCAAAAAGTTTTCAGCCACCAGTTGGTCGATAGAAAAATAAATTCCTTTCCCAAACAAGGACTCATTCTTCCCATATTTAATATTCAGTCCTGTCTTCTTTACATTTTTATTCTTTATAAAATCCAAACTACTTACTCTGGTGAACAATCGAATGCCAGTTGTGCAGAGGACTACCGTGAAATGCGTATAAAAAATTGGTGTTGGGAGTATTTGAAGCTTGTACCCTTCGGTTCAGCGACACGATACGATATGGGAGGTTTCCAGAGGGATCGACAGAAGAGCTCAATAGTATTTTACTTCGACCACCACTGTACCTACTTTTGTCATCTTTCGAAAATAAATCTAAATTTTTATGACGTACTGCGATAATTGTTGTTGGTACTCTCTTGAGTCGATTTCCTCTGCTGAAAAATCTGGAGGCATTAATATACTCATCAATAGCTTGAGGGCATCTTCGCTGAGCTCTTGGAGGCGTTCTGTGTGCTGTTTCAGTAAAAGGCAACAAATGATCAAAGAGATGTCACCTGGGTTTCTGAACAGTTCATTTAAAGGTGGCATACTTCTGATCAACCGTTCCTGATGGAGATTACATACAAAACTCCATTTTTGTGAAAAACTTACCGCTTCTTTATAATTTGGGTGATTGTTTGACTGCAGAAATGAAGGAAATGGCGAACATATTGAAGTCCTTTTATAGCTTTTCAGGCTTGTCCAAAAGAGGTTCAGCAACAAGTCACAAGGAAGATGTCTTTTATCGTCTTCGAAGAGCTTTTTGAGGGGTTCGTAAGCTTCTCGTTCGATCGGTGATTGTTCCATCTTTCTTTTCGCGCTCCTCGATGTCTTAGTTACGTAATCTTTTGTTTCTACAATTTGATGGGTTTTAACAATTATTTTTCATTTTATTTTTACGTTGTTCGATCAGCTCAAGCAGACTTTCTTCTATTCGTATGCATAACGATAATGCTCTCATTTGATCTTGTTTGTATGCCCACAAAGTAGAGAAGGAAAAATAATCAAAATTGTTAATAGTTCACACCGGAGATGAAAAGATCAAAATCAACATTTCATTTCGCGGAGTCGTGTCCTCCGAGTTATTCTGATAATCTTCATATGCAATTCTCTTTTGCATGGCATTTCTCGACGAGAATTCGGGTATCTTTATTACTAGAATCAGGGAAGAATAGGCATGATCCTGTACAGCTTTTCATTATTGCGCAGCAACAGCCACACAATCATACAACTTCCACGAACCAGAATCAACAGGGTAGCAAACGCAGATACCTTTTGAGCATTGGTAAATATTGCTGAAGCTTGAGGCTCTGCGTTTGTTATCTTGTTGGTGGATAACAAGAGATTGAGGAATTGCAAATACATCACAACTTTATAAACTTGCACTGCTCTCCTTTGCACTGATCGGCAAGAGTTTTGCGTAATTTACGCGCTGGGTGTCTACGATAGGCTTCAAGAGTACGGCGCGTGGCCATATACATAGCGATCAGAAGTTTGTCTTTGAAATATAACTCACTCATCAAGCAGTATTTTCTCACTACCATAATTTATGGTATTATAGTAGTGATAAAATACATAAACCCCAATCGCCACCGTGATGAATCAAAACCAGCAGATGCTTATTTATTAATTCGTGTTAAGAAAGTGCTTCTGCTTTCAAATGTTTGACGTGTAGACCTTGACTCTTTACGTAAGAGGTATCCAAATTCGAGCGGGAAATTAGCTCATCAAACCATCTCACAGACAACATGACAAGCATGGTCACAAAACGGCGGAACCCTTTTGCTGAAGAATCAACATACAGAAATCAGAAGAACATCAAGAATGATATGGAGTTTATATATGGTAATGAAGTAAAATCTTACATCGTTCTAATTTCTTCAGAGAGAACTTTGAAGATGTTAATGAAAGCTGATCCCTCCAATGTCAACTCACAACCCATGGATGCTGATTACTTTGGCCATGTTTGTCACGTCTGCTCACAAGAGTTCGGCGATTCCCTCACCTGCTCATATTGTGCCAAAGACTCCTGTGCCGGTTGCCTTCGTCAATGCGAGGAGTGTGCGGACACCTTCTGCTCTTTCTGTTCAACGATCAAGTGAGTCCCTTTCATCATCGAGTGTTCTATCCTATTATTTGAAACGGTTTCCACTGACATTTTCAGTTATAATAGCCGCTATGACCGAATTCTGTGCCTCTATTGCGATGAAATCACCAGAGCAGAAGCGGATAAGAAGAATAAGCAGATCAATAAGAATAACAGCATGGACATTGGTGTCTGAGTCTCCAGATGTACAAATAAAAAGGGGTCTCGGTTTGTCTTTTTTTCTGAATTCTACAACCCAACGGAAGCGGCCAAACTTTCAGAACGGGAACCAACTCCGACCAAAAATGGCCGAGAACAGAAAGGTGAGTCTTATAGAATGTCTTAGCGATCACAATGACGTGGATCGATTGTGTGGTTGAGTGATGATAGTCCCTCCGTCATCATAAATCGGCCTCCTCCACAAACATGGCAGAAGACAACCACACTCATCGCTCCGTTTTTGGCCATAGAAGGAAGAAATCCACACAAGTAGACGAAAAACTGAGTGAGTTCTTGCGCTTCCAGAACTATTTTCTCCATGGATCGTTGTGGGCCAATTTCATCTTATTTTTATTCGCGATCAATGTTTGGATGATTTCGAATACTCATAAATGGGACAGGTCTGAGTGCGAACAATGTACCCCTCGTCAAATTTTGGAAGACGAAGAGAGGATTCGATCGTAATTCAGACTACATACCGCCCGTCGTAAATGATACAGTCGAATGGATATATAAATACGGTAAGTCAAGAATATCAGCCAACAAATCAAGCGATGATGAGGCTCGTATCCCTTCTTACATCACAAATAAAAATATTCTGCAGTATTATCAAAGCTGCCCGTCATGAAGATTAAAGACATGCAGCTCTCTCGACAGAAGGAATATTTCGGCTAAGCGGGAATGTTACAGAAGTGAAGAAGATGAAGAAAAAATACGACAAAGGTGGGGAATCTTAAACATCCAGCACGGATTCTTGTGAAAAATAATCACGAGGATATTGTGATGTATTTAATACCTATAAACATGTCAGTAGTGTCTACAGTGCCAAAGAAAGATTTTTAAAGTGTGAAGATGTTCAATATTTAATATCTTTAGGAAAATCAATAGAGTTGACTGCCGATTTTGACCCTCACAATGTCACTGGACTTTTAAAGCAATTTTTTATAGAACCAGCAGAGTCCATATTGACTGACGAATTATACGAAGCCTTTGTGCACACAACCGGTACTGTTTCATTCTCTCAAAACTCACGAATTTTCCCGGAAAATCCGATTTAAATTCGATCAAATTTCCTGGAAAATCTGATGAATTTTCTAGATATAGAAGATGAGATTGCAAGGACAAATTGTGTGATAGAAGTCCTAAAACAACTTCCTCCCGCAAACAAATCCATATTATCAAGATTATTCAGACTATTATACACGATACAAATCCACTCTGACCAAAACAAGATGGTGAGTTGTAGATTGACGTGTCACGATGTCATATTGACACGTTGTAGACTTCCAGCAATCTGAGTATATGTTTTGCACCCACTCTGGTCCGGAAACAGAATATGGAAATCCTCAAGATTTTAACCAACTCTGAATCGACGAAAAGCCTTGTTCAATTTATGATTGAAAAATATCACGCGATATTCGAGGTAATTTTTTCAGAATTTTTTTTCTATCGACTTTTATTCTTTTTATTGCTAACTTTCATTCAGCCACAACCACCACCACAAGCTCCACAAAAACCTGTCCCACGTAGCCGTGCTGCCACAGAGAATCCTGAGGTCAAGACGGTGAGTTCCAGAATTTCCTGGAAATTTCACGTTCTCATCACAACAGGATGACAAACAGATCAGAGAGTTCAAGAAGGCACTGCTCAGAGGCACAGTCCGCCTGGCGAGAAACAAGATGAAGGAGCTGGGGCAATACGAAGACATACAAGAAGTCTCGAACGAAATTTCAAAGAAGGAGGAGGAGATTGGAATAGAGGACGTGCAGTCGGTCATGAATAAGAGGGACGTGCCAGAAGTGAAAGCGCTGTGGGAAGAGGATTTCTTCAAGCCTAAAGGGCTGCAAGACTCTCACACCCCGGAAAGTCTCGGAAACTCGGAAAATCTCGGAAACTCGGAAAATCTTGGAAATTCGGAAAATCTCGGAAAATCAGAAAATCTCGGAACTTCGGCGAGTTTAGAAAATTCGACAAGTGTGGAAAGTTCTCCAGAAATTGGCAGGCCGAGCAATGACGAGAAAGAAAAGACGTCATCAGGAGACAAGGAAAAATCTTCGGTAAGGGTTGCCGTGTTGCCGTGGTGACATTGACACGTCACAGACTGCGAAATTCAGTACAGTGTCGCCCACGAATGACAGGTGAGTGCGGTAGTAACGGTGATCAACGTGACTGATCACGTTAAGATTCAAATTATTGGGTCACGTGACCGGTGTCTCCCCCATGAGGTCGAGATCGTCTTCAACAACGAGAAGCCCTGCTAAGGTGCGGAAAATTAATTATTCCGAGAATTAAAAATATAGATTTCTTTTTGTTCATTTTTACAGTTGGAAAGAAGGTCCAGTACTTCCATACTATTCGAAGACATTGAAAGATTCAACTTGAAAGAGTGAGAAGATCCCCATCGATCTACAACGCGATTTACATTCACTCAGGTCTGGCGAAAAGTCGACCAACCCGATCGCGGAGTTTAAGAATGCGCTGCTGCAAGATTTAGAGGTGCACTCTGACAACACCACTTCTGAAGACCCGGACCTCTCCTTGGTTCGATCTCCCTCCTTCGAGACGGCAAAGGTGATGCTTTTAGACTGTATACTTTCTATGCGGCTGTTACCGCGATACACTAAAAATAGCATCAAAAATACCAGAAGAATGCTCAAAGGACAAATTTTGGTCATAGAAAACATTTGTTGTGTTTCTCCCAGCCGTTTCAAAAATGATGAGAAAAATTGACCGTTGTAGATTGAGAGCGACTTGGCCTCTCAGCTGCTGGAGAGCCTGGAGACACACACGACACAACCTGCCATGGACAGCATCCCCTCCATCCTCGATTTTGCGGACAGCTTTGCCGACAGAGTCCGTTCGGTCAGAGGGGCCAAAGGGACGATGAGAGCTGGCTCTTTCGCTGTCGCCATGAAGTTATTTGACGTGTTTGACGCACGTGTTAGTGGTGATTATGACAGAGAGCCAGAGGTGGAAGAGAAGAAGGACGAAAAATAAAATGTTTGGTGTCTTTGGTTTGTTTTTGAGTTTTGTTTTGAAAAAGATCCCAAAATTGTCGACAAAATCTCGTTATGTCGACCGAGACGAGAAAAGAGGCATCAGTAGGTGCGATCTCCCGCTCATCTTGCGAGGGCTGTCTATAAACGTGAGCCTTTTGCTTCTATTGACAGTAAGTGTTAAGAACAACCAAACAACACTTTCAAAGTTGATCTCTTTCGCCGCTGCCAAAAAACAGTTAGCGAATGAGAACTGTTTACATTTTGTCTTCTTTCCAGACTTATTTGAGATAAGATACAAGAAAAGAGCTGACATTGATCAAAAAATCAGGTCAGAACCTCACTTTGGAAAAGAATCAAGAGTTTTTCCAACAGAGCAGTTTTCAAAATCTCATCCTCTTTGTGATGCGATAGTGGACACCAATCTCTGGTCATTTTAATCTCATCTTATATACTGGCTTAGAAAAAAGTATAATTCATGAGCACTAGCTGGACAACGTCCAGACAATCATCACCACCCCATCTTCAGTCCAGAAATTCAAGCGCCACATCGAGTCCAAACATGGCAGCGAAACCAAAAGACAAGCGTCCTTCTTCTGGTAATTATCAGAATAAGGTAAAATAACTCTAACCATAACCATCACATAAATTAGACATATCACCCCCTTCACAAAAATGTCCAGATGGATAATCTGACTCTCCAAGGGAACAACACAGAGGAATAATGTCTCAAATTCATTTGAACCGGTTGCTGGTCCCTCTTTACCTCCAGGAGGACTTGTTAAGGTAAGCAGATCTCATAAACCTACTTGCCCGCTCCCCTATCAATACTAAAACAGGTCACGGCGGTCTTGATGGTTACGGCGGATAGATCAGATAAGGCATGGAACGATAAATCAAAGGACAGAGCCCATTTGTCCGCCAAAAAGAAGGATACATCGAGATCCTCCCAGAGAATACTTTCGGATCCACCGATCGTACCCGTAAATATTTCTAATGCCCCAGGAGCCAGACCACCGTTGAACTCTTCCTCTTCAAGTAATGGGTCCAGCACAGAGTGGAATGCAACACCTCCCGCACCAACCAATGCCATCGCTGCTAGAGGTTCATCTTCTCCCTCCATTTCCATTCCATCAAGAGGGACAGCCACCCCGTATCTTCATCCCCATCATCGAGCGAGGTCTACTTCTCAGACAGAATCAAAGCCGATCATCGTCCCTCTTCCACCAGCACCAGTAGTTCCTGTCATCGTAGAACAACCGAAGGCACCAGAGAGGAGTCTACACCGAAAAAAACCATCGCCACACCCGGAGATAAAGGATTTAGACGCGGCTAGAGGCAGATTGACGAAGGCTCAGACATCGAGACTGCGGTCCCTGCTGGATGAGCAATATAACATCGTGTCTAAGGTGAAATGTTCGATGATCTGAGATGATCTCAATTTTTCAGGATGGAATGATTCGGGTGTCGATCAGCCCCTTCCAGCTCATCGAAAAGTTGATTGAAAAACTGGCGGAGAAAAATATCCACTGCTTACCCACAGGAATCAGGCTCGTGGGAAGTGGTGCCGCGCACGCCCTGATGGAGGGTGACGCTTCACCTAACGGAAGGGTCTCTTCCCAGACACGTAATGGGGAGATGGGATTCTACAACGGGGCGAGACCGGTAGAGCACCCCATCAACGACATCGACTTCTGTTTTTACGTTCCAGAAACGGTCAGTGGTGGTGCCGCGAGAATCTTTCCTGAAATTTCCAGGTCAAATTCCTGGAAATATTGCAGATAGAGGAGAAGGTGATCGGTGATCTGATAGAGGAGGCTTCAGGGCAGGCCTTCAACATGATAGAGGTGTATACAAAATTCTTCTTAGACTCGGTCAAAGTGGAGGTGATTTTTTCCCTCTATATTTTTTCTGAAGAGTGTAGGTGGATGCTGAGGAGAGTAAAGAATCTTGGTCCCTCATCACGATAGGAGAGCAAGGTCTCAGGACAATAGACATCAAATTTGTGATCAAATCGAGAAGATCTTGGGTCTTTTCTGCAGATTCTTTCGAGATCGTACTGGACGCACTCTTCGCTCAGGTGAGGTTTCTGAAAAAACGAATTTCTGAAGGAAAAAGACGATCGCCAAGTCCAACGGAAAAGGCAAGGGAAAAAAATCTCCGAGGAAATACACGCCAAATACGGAGGACGAAGAAGAGAACGCAGTGATCGTAGAGTCTCTATACGCAGACTACGCAGAGGCCCTGGACCACCTGCGCAATAAGAGGCTCTACACGAAGAGACCACAAGAGATTAGGAGAGGGATATTTAGATACTGCCACGAGCTCGCCAAAGGCAAGACACCAGCGAGTGAAGAAGAGCGGACCAAGTTGGACCAGATCTTTGTGGATTCTTTTATGAAAGAGGCGAATCCCGACTTTGAGGGTGTCTTGAAGAAATTCTTGACGAAGCACACTTCCAGTTCGCTGTTATGCCTCGACCAACTACACGCCATCTTTCAGAGATCAGGACATGATCAGACGGAACACTATCTCAATATTATCGCCGCATATCGTAATAGGTGAATTCTCCTTCTTCTTTCTAGCATCCTACTGCTCTGCTGCTGCAATTTAAATTTTTTACAATGTTTAAAGACGGATAATATCTGCAAATTTATATCTCCATTGTAGATGACACCTGTCCACTATTTCACATCTCGAAATAACAAAAGACTGAATAGAACAGATACGAGAGTCTCAGCCATACATTCCCTGGGACAAGTGATCACAACGTATAATTTTTACATAGAGATAGGCCTTTACAACAATGGTCTATTGTGGCTCTGAAAAAGGGTTCAATTTTCCACAAAAACAAAATCAGCAAAAAAACAGATCGAAAAAACGCGGACAGAGCTCGGAATCTTTAGACATGACGATGACCATTGTCTGTTTTAGAGATGAAGCGAGGTTCATGAGTAAAAAAAGGCAGAAGTTTCCTTTTCTTTTCAGTATTTTTAATATTTTGGTGGTTCTCCGCTTGTTCCTTTTTCGCCGGAAAAAAAATGTCGAAAAAATATGAATTTTAGTCGGGAGCCACCACCATCAGTTGGAGAGGGCGGTCATCTCTGAGAGAATAGACAGCTACAAAGAGGATACCACCTCATAATTAGACAGAAGACCCGCGTGGATCTCGGTTCATTTACATTTTGACAGACGATCGCGGCTGCAGATTAAGAGGCGACCTTAAGTTAAAAAGCCATTAGAGATGACCGAGATAGCACCTACAGAGGGTGTACCAAATGTTAATTTAACCGCAGAATCCGAATACGATGTAGTGGATAGAAGACAGAGCGTCAACTTTATTAATTCTATACTCGGCGATGACCCTGAACTCTCTAATAAGATGCTTCCCCTTGATTCTGAAAATCAAGATCTGTATCAAGCCATGCGAAGCGGAGTTCTCATTTTGTGAGTATATATTCAACCTCTTTATTTATTATCAGTTCGAATGTGTTTGGGCGTTCTTTACGTCGTGTATATCGGCCCCTCATTTTATCCTGACTCCATACACAGAAAACTCATAAATGCCATCGAGCCCGGCACCATTCCTAAAGAGGTGATCAAGAAGGAAGAACTCCCAGAGCTATTGAAGTTCAAGAGAGGTGTACGTGTGCAGGATGTAATAGAGAGCGAGCCAGACGAATATATTTATAAGAAGAACATTATCATCGAGACCTCTCTGAGAAAAGCGAATGATCTGCCGAATCCAATCATCCACAAGAAGATTACCAACACTGCAGGAACTGATTACTCAGGCAACAGGGTGAGTGTAGATCGTTAGATCCCAGTCAAATTGACACATGCCAGAATTTCAAAAATGTACTCGCCCTCACCAAGCTCCTCTGGAGGGTAAGTCCTCCAATTCCTACCACTTTCACCACCACTCTCCGGACCACTTTCTGATCCACACAGTACAATGCCATCAAGACGGTTCCCATCATCGCGCAGCAGATCGACAAGAACAACAGAGGAAAAAGCATCACCAGCATCTTATTGGAATGGGTCAACTCTATACTCGAGAAGGCTGGTGAAGAAAGACGTCTCAACAACTTTGGTGAAGATATCAAGGTGAGATGTCATATTTATCTGTCTGTTATTTGTGTTGGGGCACAAATATTTTCTTCAATTCTATTGATATGAATAATAAGATGAAAGAATAATCTCGAATGTTAGAAAATATATCCAAGTGTTTTTAAACTTTTGTGGAAAAGCCACGTGAATATTTTTGCATAGGAATTACGGCGAATTTCGTGGTTGTAAGACAGTGGTCAAAGATATCGATGACATCTCTAAACAAGTGCGATATCTCAAAAACTGCAGGATTGTATGGCGTACATTGTAATGCTCAATCATTTGAGCCCTAAAGATATCTCCTTGTCTTTGAAAGACATCTCAGAACCCAGAAAGAGGGCCAAGAGGTGGGTTTTATTCGAGTAAAATATCCGCTGAACCCTGAAGATTTCTTATGGAGTGTGAGAAGATACATTGTGGTGGATTTATAACAGATGATGACATCGTGAGGGTATGTCACAATGTCATTTTGACACCTGTCATATTCACCTGAAATTTCAGGGAAGAATCACCGAAAACGAGGGATGGGTCGCGAATCTTTACGCCATGTTCAACAGAGTCGAAGAACCAAAAATAGAGGTGACACGTCACCCTCACCCCCTCATCTGACACATCACAGTCACCCCGACCTGCCCCCGTTGTAGATACAACAGATGAGGACATTTATTCTATAGAAGATGAGATCAAGAGGCTGATGGAGGAGTCAAGAAAGTTAGACGAAACCAACTTTGAGAAGGAAGCCCAACAAAAGGTGAAATTTCACCGAAATTCCACGTGGATTCAACTGAAATTTCTAGGAACACACCGAACAACTGGAGAAGCAGAAGCAAGATTTAGAGAAGGCTTTGCAAGAAGAGAAAGCGAGGGTTGCCGTGTTAAATCAAAAGAAGGATTCTGACATCTCCTCACTCAAGGCGAGACTCCAGAGACTCCAAGAGGAGAACACCAGTACAGAAGGTGATGACATCCACTTGACATCTGACATCATGTTGACACATGTCAGGAGTGTCAGAAATCAAGAAGAGGATCGAGGTGGAAGAGGAAGAGAAGAGAAGAATTGTCGCCGATCAGCGCAAGATGGAGACCAAATTGGACAGCATGAAGGAGGAGCTCGAAGAACAGGTACCGTCATTTTATTTCTATTTTTTGTCGACAAAAAACACCGTTGTAGATCGATAGAAATTCAATAACCGTCACCCAGGTTACACTCAGGAAAGAGGCCGAGAACAAGAAGAATGCCATAGAGGAGGAGCTGAAGAAGGTGCAACTCCGCCACAAGACACAGCTAGAAAGACTAAAGCTGAGGCTCGTCAACGCAAAGATGGACGAGGAGAAGTTGGAGAAGACTCTGGAAGACAAGACACATCATAAAGAGGCACTGAAGGAGGAGGTTTACCAACTGAGAAGGGAGGAGACCAAGTTGGGCAAGCAGCTCACTGACGAGGTGATTTTTCTGGGAATATTATGACATGTCAAAACTATCAAAACGACAGACTTGATGAGTGTCAAGTTGTGCGGTTTTTTATATAGAATTTCACTGAAATCTCACTCAGATTTCACAAAAAGAGCGTATTGAGGCCACAAAGAGTAGACTGCAGAACGCGTTAAGAGAGGCCACAAACGATGTGAAGGAGAAGAGCAAAGAGGTCGTCGCGGAGAAGCAGATCAAGAGAAAACTGGTCAGCCGCATTGACCGCACAGAGAAGAAAGGCAATGAGCTCAGGTATCTACATCCACTCCTTCAGTCATTAAACACACAATCATTTGTGACTTGGCAGCTTTTTTCCATGAAGACGGATCTTTGGTGTATTCTAAGAGATTTTGGTGCGGCAGAGCTGCTAAAATTGTATTTCAATACAACACCTCGTCTATACATTTTTCTATTTATACATACATCTATAAATACTCATCTCCACAGATCTCAGAGAACAGAAGCCCTCGCCCAAAACTCACTCTTACAAGAGGAAGAAATCGGCCTCACCAGCGAGCTCGAGGACGCATTGATCTCTAAGAAGAAGAACATCAACACCAACCAAACCCTCAAAGACGCAAGAGAAGAGACGGAGGAAGAGTGGGATAACACTTCAGAGGCCGCAAGGTACGATATCAGACGCCTGACCGCAGAGCAAAAAGCAGATCTCGAGAAGGTGAGTTTCCGTCTACAACGAGACATCTCTGGTCGATCTACAACGGTTCTGAATGGATTCAGAGAAAGAGGGAGGGTCAAGCAGAGAAGAAGAAATTGAACAGGCTGAAGTCACGTCTTGACGACGAAGCCGAGGAAATCACGATGGAAATAGAAGACGAAAATCACAAGATGGACACGGCTCAGTCTCTTCGAGAGAAGAAAGAACTGGAAAACAAACTCCTTCAGGACCAACTCAAAGAAGGAAGGAAAGAGGTGTCCACACTACAGCAAGACATCAAAAACATCGAGATAGAAGAAGACAAGACGAAGAGGATGTTATCAGAAGAGAAGAAGATGCATAAGGACGCGGAGAAACAGAGACTCGCCAAGGAGAAGGAAGTCAGGAAGCTGAACAGAGCCATCAGTGAGGAGAGAGAGGTGATTTCCTTCGATGACGTTTTTGTTGGTTTTATGTGCTGAACCATTATAATATTTTGTTTGTGTAGCTTGGCTGGAGCATTCACCTCTAAAGCAAAGTTTACGAAAAGACACTTTTCTTTGGCATTCACAGACAAAGCTGACTCGTCTCAGAAACAAGATTCCCTCCTCCAAGACACAGAAGAGCTGCAGATACGCTTAGAATCAAAGAAGCTAGACATAGAAGAAGAGCAGAGGATCTCAAAAGACAAACGCAGAGAAGCCCACAAACTGGAACAACAACTCAACGGACTTGCCGAGTCACTCGAAGACGAGAACAGAAGGCGCGAGAAGGGTCTCCAAGAATCAGAAGATAAACACAAGAAGAAGATGGAGAAAGACGCCAAAGAGATGTCTAGAATCTTGGGCAAGACAGAGAAGGAGAGGAAGAGGCTGGAGACATCTGCACAGGAGCTCGGTGACGCCTTAGAAGAGGAATCGCGCGCGGCGGCCAAGCTGAGCGCGACCAAGGCCAAAAAAGAGCGGGAAGTGAACAAGCTCACCATGCAGTTGGCCAATGAACACGCCGAGAAGGAGGAGGCGGAGAGGGCCAAGCACGATTTAGAGGAGAATCTCACCACTCTCCGGCAGAAGATGGTCACAGAGGAAGTGAAAGGCAGCGGGAAATCTCGTGATACCAAGAAGGAGCTATCAAAATTAGAAAAAGAACACAAGTCAAGAGACAGAAACAAGAAGGAGACCGAAGAGCAGAGAGTGGCAGCAGAAGACGCGGCGCGAGAGTTGGACACCCAAATCGAAGCGGCGAAATCTGCACTCGAGACACAAGCAAGAGAGAAGAAGTCTGCCGCGGCTTCCAAGACACAAATCGAAGACTCTCTCACGGCCATGATGGCGGAGTTTGAAGCAGCCACAGAGAAGAAAAAGGAGAAGGCCAGACAGAAGTCAACCGCGAAGAAGGAGGAGATCAAGAAGAAGCACACTAAGGAGAAAGACACCATGAAGAGAGAACTGAAGTCTTTAGAGAACAAGAACAAGTCTTTGGAGGAACAAATGGCTGAACTATCAGCAATATAAATGTCTGTTAAAATAATAATGTATCTGAAATGACCTGAGGATTCTGTGGCAGGGAAGAGTTCGTTACAAAGTTTTTATTGAACCGTTGATCTCCGATTTTTCGACTTCTCGTAATCCCATCTCTTCGTGTCAACTCTTAAGAACACCGTCACCAACAGTGATCCAGCCAAAAAGCAAGTGACCATTATGTTTGCCCAAAAGATCTTGCCGTCATCGATCAGATTCGTGATCCTATTCTTTCTTTAGAGTACAAAAGGAATCGGAAACTCACCAGATGACAAATCCGATTCCGGTGATTTGGCCAGAAACAAGAAGAAAGCTGGTAGGGGTTGCCTCGCCCAGCGGAAATGTTATCTCAGCGCTTGTCTCAAAAGAAACTGGGATCACTGCATTTCTTCAGCACATCTTCTCGTTGTAGATATCATTGTAGATGCGATAATTACCGGGAGTTGTTCCGAATCCGAGGAAACAGGCAGTCAAGACGAGTACTACGAAATTGTCTTTTTTCAACATGAAAGAGAATAACAACATCGCCCCTAAAAGAATCAATCATCTTCTTTCCAAATGAAATAAAAATTTACCTGTGGCCAGAGATAAACACACGAGCAGAGTGATTTTGTACTTCTTAGTTTTATCCAACACAACCCCAGCAACGCCAGCGCCAATCAACCCGCAGACTACAACGCAAGCTCCGACCACTGAGCTCTGGTCCTGCGATGATGTCAGCATTCTCAGAGGAATTTGCGTGGAAATTCGACTGACATTTGTGTATCCATATGGTATCATGAGCTGATTCACTACAGTAGCGAGCGTATTGAACGCTCCTAATCCGAATCCGAATTCCACGAATAAAATCTGTATCATTAATATCTTCCACGTCATAGCATATGAGCACCCACCCACATATTATAGTCCTTCGTTATTATCTTGAGAGATTTCACAAAGTCCTCCTCTCTGTTCTGTCCCGCAGACGAAGAAGGTGGGCTTGGTGGCTGCTCCCATATCAAAATAAAAGTTGGGTAACAACAGGCTGTGACAATTGCAGCTTGAACCAGCAACATGAGGGGAATGTCTCGGGGTGCTGACACGATGCTCGGAGGGATGATGAAGCCGATGGCCACACCTAATGGATTTCCAACAGAGGCTATTGTAGTGGCCAGAGCTCGTTGTTCTACAACGAGTCATATTTTTGGTTACAGAATCACTTGTTTCAGGAATATTCACTGTAAAAAATACATGCATAAAACATAATTTTTGAGAGTTATATAGATAGTTTATTTTACCTTCGGCGAACCAATTGGCAGCTAATTTTGGTGCAGCACAAAGTATGAAGGGTTGCCCAATGGAACATATGGTTTGACCTGCCAGGGCCCAAAAGAATGTGCCATTCAGTGAGGCGAGACGCAGCCAGGCTCCTTGAGACAATACTCAGCATCAGAAGATTATTGATGAATGTCAATTTTTAATGTTCGATTTGTTGTCGCAGCCACATTCCGTTTAATTTCTGCAATAAAGAGCAATTAAACCGATTATCACAACATGCTTTGCAGTTGAAGTGAATGAATCAGACACATCAAATGAAACAAAAAAGAATCAAATATTCACCTATTATGGTGAGGGCTGATCCGATGAATAATCCTATCACTAAGCCCTTTCGGTCGATTGTCCAACTGCCTATGAAAGCGAGAGGGATATAGGTGATCATGAAGACCATAGCTAAACTATTTATCCAAAGTGAACTCACATTATAGAAACTGAAAACGATCAACATTGTTGGATTGGCAGATATTCTTCTGTCGGTGGAGATCACCTCTCTGCTTGATCCGAAATCGTGGAATAAGTGATCCAAGTGACACCATTTCCAAAGCTAAGGAGAAAATAACCCAACAAGACAAGCCATCTGAACTTATAGACACGAATTTCATTGATTCTTCGCATTCCATCTTCCTCATATACGGGTACCAGCCCATCGTCTTCAGTATCGTCCATTGTATTTCGCCACTTTATGCCTGGGTCACTTTTGTGCACCACGTAAGTACTCCTTCTTTACGGCTGCTATACTTCTCAGCAAATGTTTCGAAATGAAATCTCAATATAAATATATTATTCAAGGCGTTGCTCTGCGCCGGAGTGCTCATGCTCTGAACGATATAATTCTTGAATCATCTCTGATTTAATTCAAATCATTGCCAAATGAAGGATTCCAGCATATTATTTACAATTTCGATATGCCTCGGACTGTTCAGGCACCTGCCTTATTGCACCTTTTCAGGCGACTGCCGTAACAGATTATCTTCGTGGTACCTCCAATAATTCTTTAACATCAACCATGCCCCACGCTCGTAGAAGGAGACCCATCAAGAAGTTACCCGTCACGGTCCTTTCGGGGTTCTTAGGGTCTGGTAAAACCACTTTACTCAATAATATTCTCAAATCGAGAAGGGCTCAAGTTTGCCGTAATGTCAGTTTGCCTTCTTTGATTTCGGGCTGACCTTCTGGTAGTGTCAATGACATGAGCGAGATCAACATCGACGCAAGATTGATTGAAAAGGGAGGAGCATCCCTCAGCCGCGTTGATGAGAAGATGGTCGAGATGCAGAACGTGAGGCTTCTTCCTATGCGGTTGTTCTGACTATTGACAGGGGTGTATCTGCTGTACACTTCGAGAAGATCTTCTCATAGAAGTCAGGAATCTTGCAAGACAGGGGAAGTTCGATTATCTCGTGATCGAGAGTACAGGGATCTCCGAACCTCTTCAAGTGGCCGAGACCTTCACCTTCTCAGACGAGGCTGGTATCTCTCTCTCGACTGTTGCTAAGCTAGGTAAGACGATTTTATCTGCCATAGTCCAAGCTAACTACAAACAGACACTATGGTCACTGTTGTGGATGCTCACAACTTTTTCCACAACTTGAAGAGCATCAAGAGGTTAAAAGATAGTGAAGAGAAGTCAGATGAAGATGATGTGAGAACTATATCCCACCTCCTTGTGGACCAAGTCGAATTCGCCAACGTGATCATCCTCAACAAAATTGACCTGGTAGACAAAGACACCATCGCAGAGGTCAAGAGCGCCCTCAAGAGTTTAAACCCCTCCGCCAAAGTCATCGCCACAAAGCAGTCTAAAGTGAATCTCAGATCCATCGTGAATACTAAGATGTTCAACTTTGAGGCGGCCAGCTTAGCTCCCGGTTGGCTCGCTCAGATTCGAGGAGAACACAAACCAGAGACCGAAGAATACGGAGTCAGCAGCTTCATCTATAGGAGCCGTCGTCCCTTCCATTCCAAGAGGCTCTACGACACTCTTGCTGCATCTCAACAGACCCTCCCCTCTGTGATTCGATCAAAGGGCTTTGCGTGGATCGCATCGAAGAATAGGTATTGTGCCGGGTGGGCCTCCGCAGGCAACATGTATTCCATCGCTCCAGATTGTCTATGGTTCGCCGACATGCCCTCTGAAGAGTGGCCCTCTGAAGATCCCAAGTTTTGGATTGATTATGACAAGAGCTCTCCCTATGGAGACCGAAGACAGGAGATCGTCATGATCGGGATCCACATGAACAAGGAGGAGGTGAGGGGGGTGTTGGACTCTTGCCTTGTGACCGAGGAGGAGTTTGAAGAGGGCCCAGAGGCCTGGTCCAAGCAAGAGGACCAGTGGGGAGATTGGGAGGCTATAGAAGACGAAGAGGATGGTCATCATCACGAAGAAGACGAGGATGAGGACGAGGAAGAGGATGAGGACGAGGATGAGCAAGAGGAAGAGGGCGAGGATTTTGAGGAGGAGATCGCAAAGGTTGATCAAGAAACCGAGAAAAAAGAAGGTGAACCTTGAACGTTTTGATAAAAGAGTTTGTCTGTTAACTGATTGAGAAAATGTGATGCTTACTTTTGGTGATTTCATTTTGGGAAATGTACACTGGATCCGCTGATTCCTTGAAATGAGAGATGTAGGGCGGTTGGATGTTCAGGTTAACTTGAATCGCTGCAGGATTAAATTTGGGAAAAATTCATTGGCGCGTTGTAGTTTTCTCTTCCGAACCCCGTTCTGATTTTTCAATTTCAACGATGAGTGCACAAGAGGACAGCAAATTTGAAGATACTTCTTGTGGTGACGCTCCTCCTGAAGAAGTTAAGAGACAGACGGTGGGAACGCAGAATATGTGATGTTTTTGTCTGAAATTTGCCAAGGACATTGATAGAGCGAGGGTTTCTGATACGTGTGTAAAATGTCGCGTGGAGAAGTCAACTCTTATATTTAGAAGGGAGTCCACCTGCTGGTTTGTGCAAGTAACCTTTGATTGACCTCTAATCTTGACAGGAAATGCTTCGAAGATCAATTCATCAAGAAATTCAAAACACAATTGAATGCCGCTCGAAAGAACAAATCACAATTAGAAAAGGTTTTAATCGCGTTTTCTGGTGGGCCCTCATCAAGGTATCATCATTTGAGATGATCCGCATCCCAATCTTGTCTCTGTCATCAAAATCAGAAATTTGATTGATCTCTGAAGAAATATAAAATATAAAACAACTAAGATCAGGAATGACTTGGAACAGCGCCTTGATACAGGCATTAACAGAGTGCATCGCCGGAAGAAATAATCAGGCTTCTGCATTTTTTGAAATAGGAGGATTGATACACATCGACGAATCGGCTGCCCTCACCCTCCCAATAGAAGTAAACTTTCCTGGAAATCTCATGGTTGTAGATAGCACTTTCAAAAGATTAAACACACCAGGGCAAAAACGAGAGGATACTGTCCATATCTTCCAAGTATGGATTTCCGTGCCACATTTCGCCAATCGAAGAGATATTCAATCTTCCTGAACACTCTAATTCATATGAGGAGGTGATGACACACCAAGAGAGATTGCAGAACATGATGAAGGGGTGATGTATTTCTGGACCACCTGAAGTAGAAGGATTTATCGTTGTAGATGCACGACAAACACGAGTAGAGAAGACCTGTTATTTCACACGAGGAATTTATTGATTGCAGAGAAAGCTAGATCTTTAGGGTAAATTCTATATGGGCGAAGATGCACCGTCTGTTGTTAATCTTTCTGCTTGCAGCGGCACAATCAATTTTTTGTGGCTTTGCCACAGCGTCATGTTTGACAGAAGATCGTAGACGTTTCTGCAGGCACAAGAATATACTCGTATGGGTGGACAGAAATACGCCTAGTGATAATCATATGAAAATACCGCATTCAAAAGCAAAGATATTCTGCAGACACTGACATAATATTAGGTATAACAAAGTACTTCTGGGCACAAGCGCCAGCAGAATGGCTGTGACATTGATATCTCTTGTCTGCAAAGGAAGAGGTTATAACGTGGCACAAGAAATTGGAAATAACAACTCTAAATACGGAGGTGAGTGTCCCCAGCATTTATAACACCTGAATTACACTGTATAAAAATTCGATTTATGATGATTTTATAATTGTTGTAATTAGATTGTAGATGTGGAGTTTGGGTACCCGATGAGAGATTTTTTGGGAAAGGAGATATCTGTCTACAATCGTCTGAAGAACTTAGAAGAGGTAACTGTCTTGCATGTTTTGATTGTGAGAGCCTCAAGCGTTTGTCACAACTGCCGTAACTGTCAGTGTTTTTGAAACGTATTCACTTTATTAATGTAGGTCTTTGTGCCCACTCTTGACACAAAGACACCAGATCCAAAGTTTAGCATAGATCATTTGACAGAAAGTAAGTGGAGACCAATGCGACATCCTCGTGACATCGTGACAGGTTTCATCGAGGGTTTACAAGTGGATTTTTCGCACACTGTACACACTCTGTTGAGGTCCAGCGCGAAGCTAACCATGCCCGAAAACTCTAAAGAGTTCTCCTGCTCCATTTGCTTCGGTGCGATGAATCTATCCGATTTAGAGCATTCAAATGCGACGACTTATGCCAATAACCAGAAGGAAGGATCTTGCTGCGGAAACGGTGGTGGTTGTTCAGGTATGTCGCTGCAGCCGAAAAATTTTGATTATCTCAGGTGGTGGCTGTGGCCCCAAAAATCCCTCCGAAAGCATCAAACTGAAGGAAGTGGTCTGCGGCGGGTGCCGCAGAATCTTGGATGAATGTGATGAGAAGACACTGCCCTCTTACGTCAGGTCCCAAGCCGAAAAATCTGCCAACTCGCTGCGTCTTCGGGGTCAAATCAAAGACTTCCTGCTTGACGACGAAGAATGAAAAAAACAACTCAAAAGTGTATTTTTATCTTGCTTTTCGCGGTAGTACAACATTCCTGGTATTACATCGTTGTAGAGCGACCTCTTAGTTCTTGACAAATGCGTATGTGCCGGTGATGTCGTCTCCCTTCAACAAAGCGATGATTCTTCCGTCTTTCAAATCGGCCTTGACGTGGCGGTAAAATTCTCCGTTCTCGAGCTTGAGGAGTGAGATTTTGGCTCCAAGGCTGACGTCAAGAGAGAGAACAGGAGTGACAAGGGTGACCTCCATATCGGCCTTGACATTTGAGACTTGGATGTTCAGACCGACTTGTGCCCCAGCGCCGAAGGATTTGAAAGAGACGGGAGACATCCCTTCGGGGAGTTGTACGGGGAGAGCGGTGAAGGTCGACACTTTCACCCTGGTGTCGACATCGGCCATCACTTGGACAATTGTAGATGAGCTGTAAACGTCCGAGAGCAGGGTATTCAAGGGGAGGATATCGTTGGTGAATCCGGCAAAGGGAAGGCCTGAGGTTGGGAGATCGATGGCGATGTTTGCTGCAACAAATGCGTGTACATCGGTGAAAACAGAATAGCTCGAAGTTGTACAGAGACCTGAAAAATCGTGTCAGTTTGATGTATCTTCTTTGAAATTAATAGACGATACCTTTCGCATCTATGAGATTGTCGACAGACAGGCCGTGGGCGGTCGCGAGGCAGAATAAAAGGGCTAATGTGGTAGTAAATTTCATATCGTTTTTCGTTGCGTGAGTGTGTTTGCTGTGTAATGATGATCGTACCAACCCAACAGCGTCCCACATGGTTCCTCTGGAAAGTGGAAACTTCCAGAAATTTTCCATCAGCGGAACATTACCTTTTTTTTTCCGAACGAGAATTCGGTTGAAAAACAGCGATACGTAATTACCATTTTGATCCTCTAGTGCCCAGAAACACAGACACGGTCCGAATATCTCAGACCCTCTTCATGCCTGCTCATTTGAACACACAGCTCTCATCTTGTCTGCAAAACCACTCGCTGGGATACCTTTTAGAGGGCAATTTTCGGTTATTGATCGTTATGACAACGGGAATCAAAAAGGGAGAAGAAAAAAAAGAGGGGGTGTCAAGAGATGTGTGAAAGAAAAAAAAAATCGGTCAGATCCCGCTTTGCTTACGAAGGAAGAAAAAAAAGAGGTGTTTTGGGTGGTTCAGAGACTTCATACACACGTTATCACCCCACAAAGAGGAGTAAGAGAGAGGGCGAAAGTGAATAGACGAGAATTTGGATTCAGGGCTATAATAGAGCAATATTAGAGACTGTTGAAGAAGAGATTTCGACTTTGAAATAACGCCCTCTAACGTTTTGAATCGAAATGTATGCACATCCACGACCAACTGTCTCTGTGGCCGGCCGTATCGCCGAGCACATGGACAATTTGAAGAGTGACTTTGATACCGTGATCAACGAGCACAGTATGTATAAGGCCCAAAGAGATGACCTAGAACGAAAAGGTCAGGCATCACATCTTTCGAGTCTTATTCTCATACGTGTCATCTTTCTTGTAATTCGCTTAATAATCATCCGCAGTTAACAATCAAGTTTCAGAACTCAGCACTATACAACAGACAATATATGAATTGCAGCAAGCACACAACAAGATCAAAGCACAGTAAGTGTCCTTTGAAATGTTCAAAAATCTTGACAGTTTCAGATATGAGGAAGAGATTATGAGGCTTCGCCGCCAGTTAGAAATGGGAGGTGGACCTCCCGCCACTTATTCAAGTGAGTCCTAATGTTTCACACCTCATCAACTAATCTTCAAAGGTATTTCAGCTCCCATTCCATCCCTTCACATGCCAGGTGTTGGTACACCCCCAGCACCTAATCCGGCCGCTTCACAATCCCGGGCGCCCCCTACAGGCCCTCCACTCGCAACTCCAGAGAAATGTAAGTCTAATCGTTCTCACAACCTCATATGCAACTTGAATCCCCGCCACATGCAAATGATCACGCGATGATCACTTTGTTGATCCTTTCAGCTGGAATCATGGCCGGATCAGGGCCCGGTATGTTCTACAACATGCCTACAGAGAAGAGAGTTGGTGCTTTCCAACCAACAACACCCGCGACCAGCAAAAGACCCAGAGAAGACGCTTACCCCTATAGCATCCCCGGTCAGTCTCATCATGACAAGACTTTACTGAACTATTCAGAGCCGGCAGAAGAGAAATTCGCCCCCAAGACAAGAGTACCCGACCCTCCTGAGATTAAAGAAGAGTTGGGCGGCAAGACTAAAAACTCTAGTCTACCATCAAGCGGAGCTGCAAACAACACACCCCAAGGGGAGGATGGCCTCGATTGGATTGTGGGATACAATTCTGGAGTACAGACGAATCTAAATATAGACTTGTCTCACAACTTGGACCACTCTAGCGTAGTATGCTGTGTCAGATTCAGTAATGACGGTAAGCACTTGGCCACTGGATGCAACAAGAGCGCACAGATCTACGATGTACAAACTGGAGAGAAAGTACAGTGAGTGGTCACGTGATCTCTGTCAGATCTGACATGATCAGCACATTTTCAGAAGATCCTGGGAAAGATGGAGATCTGTACATAAGATCTGTCTGCTTCAGTCCGGATAACAAATACCTCGCCGTAGGGGCGGAGGACAAGACCGTAAAGGTGACACAAACATTCTCCATTCTCCGAGACTGACATCTGACAGGTATGGGACGTGGAGAACAAGTGCATGCACCACACCTTCGCCGGACACGGCCTCGACATCTACTCTCTGGACTTCTCTCGCGACGGAAACTTGATCGTGTCTGGAAGTGGAGACCAGAAGGCCAGGATATGGGATCTTAGTAAGAAGGAATGCGTTCACATCTTGGGAAGTGATGACGTCGGTCCTAAAGACGGTGTCACCTCCGTTGCTTTCTCACCCGACGGAAAGCTCGTGGCTGCGGTGAGTTGGATTTCTGTGAGATTCGATTGAAATTTCACAGGGATCTCTGGATCGTATCGTGCGTGTGTGGGATGCGGCAACGGGGTATTTCTTGGAGCGATATGAGGGTCATTTAGATTCTGTTTACTCTGTCGCTTTTTCAAAGGACGGAAAGACACTTGCCTCCGGATCTCTTGATAAGACACTAAAATTATGGGATATCACTGGTACAAGGGCCAGATCTAGATGTAGATCTACATTCACAGGTCACAAGGTGAGTTTTTGCAGGGATGACGTCATGTGAGATGACGGGTAAATAGGATTACGTATTATCTGTGGCATTCTCTCCTGATGGAAACTGGCTTATTTCTGGTTCTAAAGATAGATCTGTACAGGTGAAGAGAAACATGATGTACAATGTTGATGTCATCTCATTTTGATTGTAGTTCTGGGATCCACGATCTGCCATTACGCACATGATGTTGCAGGGACACAAGAACTCTGTCATCAGTGTCGCCGTCAGCCCCAGCGGAAACCACTTCGCCACCGGAAGTGGTGATTTCAGAGCTAGACTATGGAGATTCTTCCATAACTAAAATCTTTTGATAACCCTGCCAATCTTATCCCTCTATCATCAATCTATTAAGCTTGCACCTCCTTTGCAGAGCATTGAAAATCATCAATTAAATAAATGATTTCAAAACATGATTTATCGATGAAGTATTTCTTTGAGCCAGTCGATCCACTGTTGATTGGTTTCTATCAGAGTGTCATCAGCACCACCCCAGAAAGGAGCTCCAGATGCATCAGTCTCCTTCTTCATGTTGATGGCCAGCTCGCATTGTTTGATCGATTTCTTCACTCCCACTCTCCTTCCTATCCTCTGCACTTCCTCTTTATTAATGTCCTCGTCCAACACTCCGATCTCATAGTGAAATGTGGCTGCATCAAGTCCCCAGCGGAAGCCGTCTTCAAGTGTAGCATGGAGAGCGCACGGGTCCCTTCCTCCTAAGACGCCCGAAGTGACACTCACATGTAGAGGTTGATTGATGGTCTTCCAGAAACCAAGCTGAGGTTTATTGTCATAAAAGCCGCCATGGCTCTGAAAGTTCGTGATGTCCTGTTGTTTTTCTGCGATGATGCCGTAGGCACATTCTGCTTGTTGCGTGCCGAGAGGACGAAGGTCATCGTCTACAATGAGAGTCCAAGACCACTTTTCTCCTGAGACTGTGATGGCGATAGAGGTCCAGGATCCATCAATGACGGAAGGGTTGTGAAGATCGTGGTAGGACACATTCCAAGAGCCAAACCAATAGGTACCAGGTGTTAGCGTGTAGTCTCCACAGGTGATCTCTTTCTGATTTGCATTGCTGAATTTGTTTTTGTCTGACTCCTCGTGATCTGACTCTTTCTGATCATCTGACTCGCTTTTTGGATCCTCGGGGTCAACATCGTCTTTCGACAACACAGGACCTCTTCTATAAGGTCCATCTGCAGGGGTTCTCCTCGGAGTCGCTCGCAAGACCGGCATGTTGTTGTGCGTGTGATTCTTAGTTTGTCAAGGTGCATCTTCTGCGTATGCTGATTCGCGATGGGAGGAGATGACACTTTGAAATATGCTCGAAACTCCTACCGCAACGCGCCTAGGTATATTAACGTGAGCCGTGCACAGGACAAAACCATTTTTGGCATGCTTTTTCACCTTTGACATTGAGGTGACGTTGGTGCTTGTTTGCACGGTTTTTGCAGTGGGTCATCGGTAGTTGGCGTGTTGCTGTTCATTGCACGTTTTCTTCAGCTTGCTTCATAGTCGTTTTCAAGAGGAGTCGCTTCGGATTGAGTCTACCTAACAATTAATACGGGCAGCTTGGTCGGATAGCACAATGAAGGAGATAGAGCGAATGCAGAAATATGTAGAGGAATATGAGACCATGCAGGATATCTCAGTTTGGTCAACTGAGCACATCAAGAAGATGATTGTCAGTTTATTCAATAACAATAAGACTTCTCGTGTCAAAGGAATGTTGGCAGTTCTTTCAGAACGGTTTCAACGAGCAGGCGCAGTTGACCTGACAAAGGATTTGGATGTACAACGGTTAAAGAAAGGGTCTATGAAATCGCAGCCGCCATCAGAATTAGCAGAACGTTTACCTCTGCCTGTACAGGTAGTGCGACACTATTTTCTCCACAAACCAGAACACACGTCATTGAGAACTTGGCGAAGAGATAGGGTGGTA
>MZNV01002352.1:0-25990 GCA_002081555.1 Protostelium mycophagum | reverse complement strand
TGTTGACAAGTGACAGATGTTATGGATACACAACTGGTTGATTCTCCAACAGCATGAGAATGGGACAATAGTTCACTTTATTATCACATCAATTGCAGAGGATACGAGGACAAGAGCTAAGGCCGATTACAATATGTAAGTACATACACCAACAACACTAATGCTGCAATATTCCTTATGCAGCTGCAGCCTTGTCTTAATGTTCACTCCTGAGATCTTCACACCAAGATCTTTGGAGAATCGTTCAGTTTTATTCATTCCTCAAGGTGATTTTCTGTATTAGATGATGTAACTCCATAATTTACTTGTAGACCATAAAGTCAGAAAAATGCTGAGTAGACAGGCATATGAAGTGCAGTTAGCCTTGTATAAAATAATCAGGAAGCTGTATTTTTTAATAGTAGTACATGGCTGACCCAAAGACAAATAAACCTCTTCTCACATTATCCGGTGAGCTTCAGAAGAAATCTGTGTCTGCCGCATTCGGCACCTTTTGGCCCCTTACAACACGGAATTGCTGCTCCAATAATATGTTGAGAAATTGCGAATATGTGTTCTTTTCTTATGCAGTCAGTCAAGTTTCAAGCATGATTTGATTTATTGCGGCAGTGCCAATTATAGTGAAAGATGAAAGTAGCTTTGCGGTAGTGTCAATTATAGTGAAAGATAAAAGTAGCTCTTCTCACATTATCCGGTGAGCTTCAGAAGAAATCTGTGTCTGCCGCATTCGGCACCTTTTGGCCCCTTACAACACGGAATTGCTGCTCCAATAATATGTTGAGAAATTGCGAATATGTGTTCTTTTCTTATGCAGTCAGTCAAGTTTCAAGCATGATTTGATTTATTGCGGCAGTGCCAATTATAGTGAAAGATGAAAGTAGCTGCAGCAATTACCTGCCTGTACAACACATAGAAGTCAACTGGATGAAACACAGTATTTATATTGTTTCTGTGTGAACATTCATAAAAAATATTATTCCTCAATTATTGTTGGATGACATTGACTTTCTGTATCTTTATGGATCTCTTCTGTGTATGCAAAAGTCTTGCAATCAAAAACACAATAAATTCTATATTCCAATTTTTTATTATCTTTTTGCCAGGCGCCTGTTGTATTTTCCTTATTTGTCAGCAACACCAACTGTATAACATTATTTTTGTGCATGAATTCATTCTGATCACTTACCTTGACTGTAAGAGGAGGCAAGCTGACTATTTCTGACTCTAGTAGTGGATATCTATTTTCGTTAATTTCAACACATCTCTACACTATGCCACCTGTTGCACCTGCCTGTTTTGTTGAAAAAGTGCCTTGGGTGGATGGTAATCCATGTACTTTCTGGTGTACCGGAATTGTTTGCCTTTGTATGGGCAATCCGGACGCTTGTGGCCAATATCTCCACACAACCAGCACACACTACTACTCTTGCGGTGGGCTGTAATCTCTGGATCCTCGTAGTATGTTCTTCCATTGTCATCACTGATCATCCGATATTTGGTGCGACCTGGAGGAAGACAAAGAGGCTCACCATCAATGATGATCAGCTCAGCAGCCTCGTTTGCCTTGGTCTTTGCCTTGTTGGCTACTGCGTTCTGAGAGCGGGGAGGTTGTTTGCTCTGCCCCCCCTCTACAACCTTGACCACTTTGGTGGGGCGGTCATTGTCATTGGCTTCAAAGACACGGCAAACATTGGAGTTCTCATTCTTTTTTAACTTGCTCTGGGTTGAAATCTCGAGAAGTTGTTTCTCGGCCTGCTCTGCCGCAGCGTACATCCCATCCAAATCCCCAGGGATAAGCCGTTTCCACTTCTCAATATCAACCTTGGCCATGATTTCCTGTGAAAGCCCTTGCTGGAAAATAAAGGCCTGTACAGAGGTGTCAACCGAAGCCTTCCAAGCTGTTTCTTGAATTTTCTTGTAAAATTCTTTGACCGTCATAGAACCCTGGTTGAGGTTCCTTAGGTCGCTGCCTGCTGTTATCTTGGTACTATTACTGTGTACTAGATAAAAATCTGCCAGAATATTGTCCCACGCTTGAACGATACCCTTTTCCAAATCCTCAACGACTTTTTCTCTAACATTGTGCCAGTATGCAGCCAGGGTTGACCATTTATTAACCCTACCCAACACAATACTAAGTGCATTGTAGATTCCTCCCTCATAAATCAAGGAATCATACCCCTGACTAATCATCCAGACGTAGGTATCTAACCAGACACACAAAGTTTGAAGTTTAAGCTGGTCCTTGGAAAGCTCTATCACTGAACAACCTGGTACATCCCCCTTCTTGAAGTTTTTGACATTTTCTTTGTTGTTTTTGAAGAATTGCCAGGGGCCGCGTGCAATCTGAGCATGATTGACAAATGGTGGTATTGCAGGTGACAGGGCTGCCATGTAAAATTGCTGCAAAATATGAGAATTCATTCAAAAACAATTTTCAGAATAATTATCAGGATTGAAGGGCAACAAAAAATTATTATAAACAACAATTTTTCAACAATATTTTTATTATTGTTGGTTGCCCCACCCCTACTTGGTTGTATCCATTTCTTGCAATGGCGCTTGCAATTTTTTTTGCAGAGTCTAACAAATATTTTAAATAATATTTTCTTAACACTCACCATAAACCAAGACAGCAGCTTAGCATTTTCAGCTTGTATAACAGAGAGCGTCTGTCGGAGAGAATTGATCTCTTGAGTATTCAACTGGCCAGCTTGTGCAACAATTTGTACCTGTTTGCGCAGCTCGTCCAAGTCCATCGTATTGTACATGGTGTATGCCGGCTGGGCAATGTGGTGGGTGCCCTCTGCTCTGGTGAGATTGATGTTGACAGTACTCTTGAGTGAGGTAGAAGTAGAGGTAATCTCCTCTTTTCTATTTTCTTTCACTGCTAAGCCCTCATCCTGTACCCTGTGCATGAGATTGCTGTCCATAGACACGTTGTCCTCTTCTTCTGAACTGCTGTACTTCCAAGAAAGATTGTGCGTACATTGAGAGCTGGACTTCTTTTCCAAGGTTGGTTTCTTGACAGGAGCATCTTGGTCTGACATCATCTGTTGTGGTGTTAATATATTATTATAATATAGATGATAATATCAATTGCTTTTGTGATCATGCTGATGATCATCTCCTGGCCTTATAGACAGGGACTCTCTGCAAAATTTTGGCAGAGGTTCACCATGTCCATATGGACCATTCAATAATACTGCTCAAGATTCAGACACATTCCTAGGCAAACCCAGCGAACGTTGTCTGCCCCTCCTCTTCAGCTAACAATGAAGGCATTCTTACAGAATGCAGAATTCCATCTGTCTGAAGACCAGATATGAAATCATTTTCTGCAATGCCTGCTTGAGCCACAGCTCCTGAGGACACAGTCTTCAGCCGAAGGGCTGGTATAGACAAGATCATCTGTCCTAAGACCAGATATGGGATCCTTGCCTACTGCACCTACTTGAGCCGCAGCTCCTGAGGACACAGTCATCAGCCGAAGGGCTGGCATAGGCTCGCAAGCCTGCAAAGAGGACTCCGCCTCTGTATTACCCAACTCCTCCATTCTCAATTAAGAATGGGACTCAAAGAATGTAAGAACTGTTTGATTACCTGAATAAAACAAAAGAGAAAGAAAGAGAAGAGAGACAAATCCACTGAGCCAAAGACCTTCCTTACCGTCGGAAGACTTCGAGAATTTACTAAGTAACATTTCGGCGCGTTGTAGACTGCGGACTGTTTTCCGCGTGTCGTCATTATCAATGCCTGACAGTCTTGTGATTTTGGCGTTGGTGGATTTGTGCGGTGAAAAAAAAAGTGGAAGAGGACAGAGGTAGTACTAAAGACGAACCGCAAGATCAGGTCAAAGGGGGTCGTGTCGCCTGGGGCCTTCTCGATCGTGAGCAGAAATCCTCATACAAACGCTACACCCAGGATAGCAGAATAGATCCATCAATCCTATGTAGGAATTATGCATTGGAGGTTGCAACTTAGGTCCATTAGAATTTAGAATGACAAGAATGTAATCACAATAGACAAAGATATTGCCAAACAAGAAAAAATTTTGTCTTTCTAATATATATTTCTATTTATTTTGATGTGTGTGTGCTGTCTTCATTCTTTTGGGCCATTAAGCTGTGTATCAATTATAATCTGACGAAAATCGCTGAGATGCTGTTGTATGTCGTCATCTATCTTGATTTTTTTTCTTTGCTGCAGGTAATAATCCCAATTTGGTTTACTATGAATGAGTGCCAGCTTGAGGTGCACTATGTTTGTTCCCAACAGTTTTTGCCACGGTAGTTTGCCAGTGACGACTTGCACAATGGAAAAGAAGAGGGCAATGAAGTCATCATGTGCACTGTAACTGTAAGACTCCCCTGCTAAGAATGCGTTGTGAAGTCCAGGAGAGCAGGTGATTGCAGTATATATGACTGGATTTAGTCCTCTCTGTGCACTGTCAGTTGACGCCGCATCACAGAGATAGAAACCATTGCTGAATTGGTGTTTTCAATTCTCAGTGCGCCACCCCAGTCAATGATCATAGGACGCGAGTTATAAACAATAATGTTCTTGTGAGAGATATCACAATGGTACCATCCTGCTTTGTGCGCCAGCTTCAGTTGTGCAGAGAGCGCGTCTGTCCATTCAGCAAGCTTCTGAGGTCTTGATGTGCAATCCAGCCTCTCCCAAGCTGAGCATATTGTCTCGCCGTATGGCGTGGTCACTATAGCTGTGAAGGTCTGTCCTAAATATGAAATATTGGTTGCTCCTCTTCTGAGTGTGGGAAACTGCCCAACTGTTGTAAGGGCCTGCAGTGCAGCTCCCTCAAACTGAGCCTCGTGGGAAATGGCAGGTGGGTACAGCTTGATCACCACTTTTGTATTATCGTCCGTATTCTTGCCAAGCAGTACATATGGGCGGTCTGGCCTTGATGCTAAAACAGAGTCATTTTACTTCAATTAGGCTTTAAAATCTATCACTCACGTTCACGGATGTATGAAACAGCCTGATAGGGGCTTAATGTGGGAGGAAGTAAGTGTATAGTTTCATCTCGAACTCCAAGTTGCTGTGGTGAAGACCGTAGCAGCCGATGAAGATAAATGCCTCCCTTTGTAAAGCCACGCTTCTTCCATATGGGCAATGTCGGACTTCGCTGAAACATTCGTGCGCCGCTGTCACTGCAGACCTGGATGAACTCAATGGTCTTCAAGTTAGCAAGTATCCCATAGGCTATCTTCCTGCCAGGTTGGTGGTCCAGAATGTAACCAAGATGATTGATGATCTTTTGCAATCAGAGACAGCCACACGTTTGTAAATGAGATGCTCACCTGTCCTCTTCCCTCGTCTGCGTCTGTAGTGAAGGATGTTTTGAATTGAATTGTAACCCAATGATTACTCCACAGCTGTGGGTCACAATCCTCATCAGTCAGCGTTGCGTCGGGTTTAGAAGTCGGATCGGATGGGTAATTCGCCCTGGTGTCGTGGACCGTCCTATCTAAGCCGTGCACAAACAACTCAAAGAGTTTGATCATATTTGGCTGTATGTCTGTCTCCTCTTTCTGGTTTACCTTCTTATAAGCAGTGATGATGTCTTTAGGCACACTGGGTAGGGGTGACCCATCTCCCATCAATCCAATGAGAAAGTCTTCGTTAATATCATTTCGGGGAAGGTATCTTTTAGCCAAGTCCTGTTCTGAATGAGATGATTGTTGAGCTCTCTCTATCGCCTGTTGTACACCCTCTTCGATCTGGGCTTTGAGATATGCTTGAGATATATTACCTATTTTATAATCAATCATAATCATCAAGACGCGACCCTCAAAGACAAATCAACACAGAGGCAACAAGAACACAGTGAATAGAAAATCTAAGGGTTTTCCGTGAAAATTCACATGACGTACACCATAAAACAAATTTTCTGTGAATTTTCTTGCAACCCCGTGACGCAAGCCAAGGACCCTCTAAGACACCACAAAAGAATGAAAATGGAATTCAGAGGTCTGGAGAGCAAGCCAAGGCCTGGTAGGCCAAGAGACTTTGCAACAGAAATAGAGTGAGGGTTTCAAACGTCTACGCACTGGAGGGGACACTCTGGGCGGGCCACGCAGTAATAATAGAACCACGATCGGCTACAGAGGTGCTATTGCCCATGATCTCCTTAATGAGATCATCCTTCAAAGAATCAGGAGTTCCCTTGACTTCCTCAAATGTCAGTCCGGCTGCAATAAGAGCTGCCTTAAAACGATCCATGGGTGATGTCATCTGAAATCATCAGATTTTATAAATCTTGGAGATGAACAACATCTCAAAAATTGAGAGACCAAGCGTATAAAAATTACCTCAAAGACAGTTCGAGGTGGCAGCGGTAGATGGCGTGAGACGATACGGTCGAGCTGGGAAGAGTCAGAAAAATGGAAAAATGATCCAGCCAAATGAGAGGCCAAGCGCGCGATTAAACATTGGTACCTTCGAAACGGCTTGATGCGCAAACCTTCAGTCGACCAATGAAACCAGACTTAAGATTTCGTTAGAATGCGTTTTATTTATCGAAGTCTTAAAGAGGTTGACATGTCGTTACCTGTGAAAGAGGTCGCGTGGCCTGTGTTGATTGGCGAATGCGAGTTGATTGATCTTTGGAAAAAATATCGGATCAAATTTAGAGCAGCAGCCCAGATAATAATATGTCAAATAAAATATGACTTGCTTGCCTGATCCCAGCGGCGCAACCAGCAGCCATAAACTCGAATACGCAAATGCTGTCATCGACATAATTTATGTATTTATAATACATGTTTCAGAATTTTGAGAAAGTATTATATATTATATTTATTGATAAAATAATTGCCTTTAAACGCGCAGCCGTTACACCGAATGGTTCTACTCTGTCGACGGTGGATTGCGCACTACAATGACAATTAACCACATGTGAAAATGGGATTATTCCACATTCTTTTATTCACAAGCATTGGGTAGCAGGTGGTTCACCTGAAAGATTTTGGTGCCTCTAAATCCTCTTCGAAAAGCTGCTTGTAGAGGAGGATGAATTGATTCTTCTGGCCATCATCGGTCAACGAATGGATAAACCGCGAAGTGAGTGTCTGATCCAAAGGAGGATCTTGTGACTTAGCCTTGTTCTGCACAGTGTTGTCGTCATAGAATGTTTGTGTGAGGGCGTTTTCGTCCCATTTGATCTTATGTAAATTCGTGGTACCATTTCACAAATGGGTTCCAGCTAATGGCAGCATCAGCCTTCACATGAGCGGGGATCGTGTAGTCTGCGGATACATCCTCAAGTAACAGCCGGCGAATCTCATCCTCTTCCATATAAGGACAAGGACTGTTTCTCGAACTGTAAGAGGTGATTGACATGACGCTCCAACTTGGTGAGTCTCTCAGTGTGTTGTGCATTGTCTTCTCTGAGTTGTGCATTTTCATCTGACAGTTGATTGACCTGATATAATCAGATGTCACATCATTTATTTGTATCATACCCGGTCACTGAGAGGTTTGATGTGTTTCTGGATGATAGCTTCTATATCCGTCGGATGTGCTGCCTTCCTTGATTCAGTTTCAACTTGGGCTTTTACAAGCTCCAGCTGTTCTTGTTGTGTCTTCATTCCGTCCAATTGGTTTCAATACAAAAGTGGCTCCTGGCCCAATCTTGCAAGAGAAGGTCGTCATCTCCTTCAGGTGCATGATTTGATCTCCTTCAACGTTGATTTTCTTCTCTTTCAGAAATGAATCTCTGGAGGTGCGCAGTGTAGTGAAATCATCCAACTTGTGATTGTATAGAAATTGTGTCATAAGAATCGGTGTATAAGATTTGAGCCTCGATGTTGGTGCCCATGTTGTCGATCCTCTCTGTGGTGGATGGTGGCGGAATTACGTAAGTCTTTGTTTATGGGTCTGATGATTTCATTCCACCGATAGGAACCTGCGACATCACGAAAACTTTTGGGTCAGAAAAAGGGAAGATATCGTCAACACCAGGGACTTGATGAGCTCTTTAGAGTATGAGTTCAGCGCCGTAGTAAATCTCGGTAAGAACACTATCGTTCAGAGGGCAAAGCGATTGAGAGATGGACGTGTCGTTGTGGTGAAGAAGCCTGTGAGACCTCGAAAGTCTATGTTCGAGAAGTACGCGAAAGAGGTGAATCCGTATAAGACGAATCGATGATTTTTACATCAATTCAGATGGCCTTCTCATCTACATTGAGGGATAATCAGTATGTTTTGCATTGTATAGAGGTGAGTGATGGCAGACACACACAGTTCTAAATGAGCCAGGTGGTAAAGACAACAGAAACACAGATGCTGATCATGGACGATTTTGAAGGAATGTCTTTAGAAAACATATTACAGAAGGTGGAAAATATTTTCCAATTGTTTTGAATTGATTATCACACCCACATTTTATTCCTGAAAATCACCACTCTTTCTTCATTGATTGTAACAAGATCAGGGTGAGATCTTTTGTGTTGCAGAGTTTTTAGACATTGCCCTTCAACTGGTGGAAGCTGTCGGTCAGATACATCTGAGCGGGGTCATACATCAGCAGCTCACCCCACATCACATCCTCATCAACCGACACAACCAGCAAGTGAAGATCTTAGACTTCAGCTTGTCCACTCTGCTGAACAAAACGTATCCCACACAAAACAAGGTCAACTCTTTTGCTGGTTATTACCAATATATATCTCCTGGTGAGTCTAAACCTATCAAATATTTTATTCTGTTTAACTTGGCCTTTAGTTAATTATTGCACAAACACGCCTTATCTCTTGAGATATAAATCATCGTGACAAGAAATATTATTTCCTGTGAATATTTGTAAATCATGTACACAACGTTTCGTTGCGTCGACAAATATAAATGACGAATTACACGATTGTAGATGTGCTGACGTCATCAGAGCAAACGGGAAGAATGAATCGAGAAATAGACTATAGGACCGATTTCTACACGCTTGGCATCGTGTTCTATCGGGTATAATCATTTTAAATTCAGAAAATAATTTTGAAATCAGAAAATAATTTTAAATTTAAAAAATTATTTTAAATTCAAAAAATTATTTTAATTTCAGAAAATTAAAATATAAACAATTTTCACAATTATATTGCAGATGCTGACAGGCGTACTTCCTTTCAACAGTTCAGAGCCAATGGATTTGTTCTATGAACACATCGCTCGGCAACCCCCACCACTATCTACAACGAATACAAATATTCCTCCAGCACTGTCAGATCTGATCTTAAAGTTGCTCTCCAAGAGTCCGGATGACAGGTGAGATATTTCGGTGAAATTTCACTGAGGATTATTAGATACCAGAGTTCATTTGGTGTTAAAGTGGATCTACAACGATGTGCAGATGAGGTATTCATTTGTTTCCTTGCAAATAAAACCGCAGACATTACACAAAAGATATCTTCCGAATATCTTCGCGAGAAAACCAAGACATCTCTGATTATCACGTAATGATGACGTCACAAGATACAAGGGGGTGGATGTCCTGATTTCACTGTCGGTGTTAGAGATGTGAAGTCAGTGTTTCAAGTTTCACAGAAAATGTATGGACGCGAGCGAGAGAGACAAGTCAGTATTTATTCTTCATTTTTTGGACCTATTATGGGATGACTTTTTCACGTGTCAGAAACGTCATCTCAATCCATCTCATCTGTCAGATTTTTTTAATCAAATTTTTTCGATTGTAGAAATATATCATGCAGCAAGATTGACATGTCTCAGCGGTTATTGGATTTATTTGATCGCGTGGCAGATGGAACAGTCCCCACGCAACTTGTTCTTGTCGGAGGTAAATTCAATTCATTTATTTGTAATTTTCGGCCGAATCGACCAGTGATATCAGACGATGATATCTTTACAGGACACAGTGGTATTGGGAAGACACTATTGATAAACGAAGTTCAGAAGCCACTGCTCAGAAATGGCGGTCAATTTATTTCTGGAAAAGTAATCCATTCCTAATACATTTTATATTTCATTTTTTTCCAAAAAATTGTGGGTGTCCGCGGGACATGAGTAAAAATATATATTTTTGACAGATTTTGAAATTCCTAGATAAATTTTATCACTTGAAGATATCATTTATCTTCCATTATAAAATTGTGGATCCCACAATTAAAAAATATTTGAAATAAAATTTCTTTTGTGAAATAAAACGAGAATAAATTTGTATAGGTTGATCAATTCTCTCGAGGCACTCCATATTCTTGCTTGATACAAGCGTTCAGAAGTCTCATTCTGATGATACTCACGGTGAGATAATAAACGTCGACATCTTGATGACGTGTTCCAGGAATCGGCAGAACGGGTGAATTATTGGCGGGAAAGTCTCTTGGCGAATTTGAATCAAAAAGGGCAAGCCATAATAGATAATATCCCAGAAGGTAAACATTTATTTGTGACTGTCTACAACTTGAATTTTTTAATTTTGGTGAGATCGTCTCGTTGTAGACGTCACAAAAATCAAATTAATATTATTTTTCATTGGACCACATTTTGTGGACAAAAACATTACCTCTTCTCATCTACAACTCTGTTTACAACGAGGTGCTCATTGTTACAGTTGAATTGATCATCGGACAACAACCCGAGCTTCCAGTGCTCGGGCCCATAGAGAACTTGAATCGCTTTAAATCAATTTTCGTCGATTTCATTTCCACCTTCGCCAAGAAAGATCACCCCCTGGTGCTATTTTTAGACGATCTACAATGGTCCGACACCCCCACCCTGACACTGATGGAGACGATGATGGTGGGACAGAAAATTCATTACCTCATGGTGATCGGCGCTTACAGGAATAACGAGGTGAGATTTTTCGGTGAAATTTCGCTTCTGCATTTGCCGAAAAGAATTTTTTTGCATTAAATTTTTCAAGATGAAAGAAATTTCAATTTTAATTTTATTCTTATGACTTTTTTTAATGAAAAATAATTATAATAATTATTATAATAGAAAATATAATTATTTTTGTAATTATATTCAAGTCTTTTATTCGACAAAAAAACGCCAATCGCATTCTACAACTCCATTTACAAATGTGTACAGGTCGGTGGGGACCACCCCCTGTCAATGATCGGAAATTCTATCAGAGAAAAAAAACCAGTTGCTGACGTCATCTTGTCCGAATTGTCGACAGAACACGTAAACGAGCTGCTGTCAGACACTCTGAATTCAGAATTAAAGACTACTGAAAGCCTTGCCGCACTAGTCATGGCGAAGACGAAGGTGAGTGATGACATCATCACGCGTCCTTCTGTCCGATTTTATAATCATGTGACATCTCACCCCCTCAAAACTACACTGTTGTAGATGTGATTTCACTGAAATTTCCAGGGAAATCCATTTTTCGTTTCTTCGATGTTGTACAGTCTGACACGATCTAATTATATAAAATGGAACGGTTTGAATGGCACTTGGCAGTGGGACATGAAGAAAATTCTGATGGCCGATATGACAGATGACGTTGTCGTACTCATGAAACACACGATATCAGCCCTCCCAAAGGTGAGATATCATGAGTCAGTAATGCAGTGGTCTCTGTGATTAGTTCAACACAAAATGTGTTTGATTTGTATTTATTTTTATTTGAATTGATTGCAAGTCAGAGACATGTACACCTCACAACATCTTTCCACTACTCTGCGGCAAAGCCGCAAAGATATTTTTGCACGTCTTTGGGGTGATTCGTGGCCATGCCGCAACCAGATCCACTGGCATCCAACGTGTTTGTTTACAATTCCATACCAAATATAACATTCTCTCGACACAAAGATTCTTAATCTTCCAGGACACACTTCGCGCCATCTCCATGGCCGCTTGCATTGGAAATACTTTTGACTTGAAGTTGCTCTCCCACATCATGGACCAAACCATCAGAGAGATGGCAAAGGCCTTGTGGCCCGCTGTAAAAAAGGAGTTGTTGATTGTCAAAGGCGACGAGTCAAACGTGGCATTTGACGATAGAGAGCTGGACGAGGTGGTTTCTGAGATATACACAAGTCACCAGAGTTATACAGAGGATGTATTGTTTGCGGCACAGCCGCATCGTGAAAATTCATGACTCGATGTATGTCGAATGACTTAGAGGTGTGTCTTGTGGCAAAGCCCAAACAAATGCACGCGATATCTGCCCGAAAAATATTTCAAAAAGTCAAGGGTGATTAAAACATCACCAAGGATGATTCCGTGAACATTCCTCGTTGTAGAATCAAAACACCACACAAACCATCTCCATCTATACGAAAAATAATTTATTCAAAATTATATCAGGGATTGTTGACATCACATTTCCGGTTTTTACACGACCGAGTGCAACAAGCAGCATACGAACTACTTCCTGTGGAAGAGAGACCTTCTATACATCTACATATCGGAAGAACTCTACTGACCAATACATCTGCAGAGAAGGTGATCTTCCATTCGATCTTCCATCGAAATCTCGCAGAGATTTTATGGAGCATTTTACGGAAAATTCACGGAAGATTTTTCATCCGATTCTCCGAGAAATTTCCTGGAAAATTCTGATAATTGTAGTTGGAAGAAAAATTGTTTGAAATCATGCCACATTTCAGATATGCTGCTGACGTCATCACCGATCTGTCAGAAAAGGACAAGCTATCCGTACTTTGCCTCTCTGCCGCTCAAAGAGCAAAGGTACCGTTGTAGATGTCACAGAAATTCCGGTGAAAAGTCGTATTGAGATGAGACAGAGGTCATCTGCTTATGGACCTGGGGTGGATTACGCGAATTTGGGGTTGAAAATGTTGCCAGAAAATCCGTGGGAAAGTCAATACCAGCTGACTCTGAATTTATATATGGTGAGTGCTTCTACAACACTGTAGATATATCTACTCTGCCAAAAAAAATTAATTTTTAAAATAAAAACATTGACAAGAACAAAAGACACTTTCTATTCTCAGTTGTAGTTTGACATAAATGACCCATAATAGGTCCTTGCAGAGTGTAACTATCTTGAAACACGCTTCGATGAAGCCGAGAAGATCTATCCCATCTTGATAGAGAGAGCGACATCAACTGAGGACAAGGCGGCCGTGCATTTCATCAAAGCTACACAGTACGAATACCAACAGAAGTATCAGGATTGTGTCTTGTCGTTGATGGAAGTACTGGAGCTGTACGGAATCCAGCTTCCCAAGGACAACATTACGCCCGATGAGGTGAGAAAAAAATCGAAATATCACAATTTTTTGCAATTTGAAATAAAAATATCAGAAAAAAATAAAAATATTAGAAAAAAAATATCAGAAAAAAAAACAAAAAATATCAAAATAAAAATAAATCTATCAAAAAAATATATATATCAGAAAAATAATAAAAATACCGGGAAAAAATCACAAAAAATATCGAGTTCATATGAACAGAGTCACAAAGAGGCCGCCGAAACCGAGTTTCAAATGATGCTGAAGGAAATCGGGTCGCGAAGTGTGGAATACTTTATCACTTCAGAGAACGAACCAACAGAAGGCGAGACGAATTGTCTCAAAGCCTTCGCCAACATGTGGGCGCCCCTGTACATCATAGGTACGATGACGTCATCACCTCATGAAATTTCACCCAGATCTCGCTGGAATTTCTGCGAGTTCTACACTCGAATTAAACGATTCAGGTCTGTCAAATCTGAGGGCTTTGTGCATGACAAAGGCGGTGATCTATGCCATGAGTCACAGCGTAAATAACTACACCTGCCTCATCTATGGTAATTGGATCTCCTCCGTCGACCAGATGACCACAGATTACTCTTGGTTACAGAAGGTGACGAATCATGACGTCATCACCGGAAGATCTATTTCTCCGGTCTACGATAGCAGGACTGAATCCTCATAGCTGGTGGATATGGCCTTGGGGATATTGAACAACCATCCCTCTCATCCTCTTAGAAACAGAGCCCTTTTTGCTGCAGCTTGGGGTACATACCGCACAATGCCAGTACATTATAGTGCTGGCCTGTTGGCCGAAGCCTTGGAGCTTAGTATAGAACACGCTGACTTGCCTTTCGTGACATACTGTGGAGATAACATCCTAACCTTCAACTGGCATGCCGCCATGAATTTGAACGAGGTGATATTTCCCCGAAATTTCGTTGAAATTTCGTTGACGAGAGACAGTTGTACATGTTGTACAAACGGGTTATGGGATTTTTACAGACGATTAACCCCATTATTTATCATTTTTGCTTGGCAAATCACATGGCCCTCAGGCTCCATCTACAATGCAACGATACATTCGAAGCCAACGAGCATAATTTCCTGAGAGATGCTGGAGGATTGATTCTGACAAACGGAGCATATTATTCCGCGAAGTTGAGGGAGATCTTTTGGCGCGGGAAGATCTCGTTCTCAGAACAGATCCATCTACTCGAAAAGTGGGTGAAATTTCGTGGGAAATTCCTGACATGTGACAGGTTCTTTGAATGGAGATTCTTGATGGATGGATATTATTCTTATATTGAATTGGCTTTTCTATCCTCTATGGTGATTCTACAACTGTCAAAGTGTGCAGAGTGGCAGACCGTGCCACAAGCAAAGCGTGATTTCTTTGCAAAGGTGAATTTCATTCGAAATTTCGTTGAAATCTCGTTGAAATTTCGCAGATCATGGCACAGACGGATGACAGCATGCAGCGATGGGTGAAATATTGTCCCTCCAATAACGAACACAAACTCTATATCCTGATGGGAATGAAGGCACAGGTACGACATCTCATCTTTCTTACGACATCGTGACGTGTGATGACGTCATCACAGACGGAGGAAAAACCACTGGAAGAAGTGTTGAGATATTACCATATGGGCCAGAAATGTGCTGGAACGGCCAACTTTCCGCAATACGAAGCCTTAGCTCTTGAATTACAAGGAAAATTAATGCATAAGAAAGGCCTCCACAACTTTGCCAAAAAACCGATACGGAAGGCGTACAAGTAAGGATTTGAAATTTCGGTGAGATTTCGTGGAGACTGATGACGTGTCTGACAGGTTGTACAATAGCTGGGGGTCGGAATTAAAGTGTGGGCATTTGGAAACAGAGTTTCCTCAGTATCTACAATACGTATTGGATGAACGTAATAAGACGGTGAGATATCTTACCGAATATTCTTATAAATTTCACCGAATATTCTGAGAAAATTCTAAAGTCACGACAGCACCACTCCCCCACATCCCCCGAAGCCAGAGTGAGTTCTTGAAATATCTGGTGTCTTCTTGCTCCTATAAATAGACAAAGACGTCATATTAACTAGGCCATAGACGGAGAATGATATCATTGATTCCAGTGCGATAGCAAGAGTGACAGAGGCGTTATCTTTAGACATGTCATTAGATCAACTCTTGTCCATCATGATGAAGGAGATGATCCGAAACTCCGGTGCTGAGAACGGAATTTTCTTGGTAAAATCTGGTGACGATTTTGTCGTCATTTTGGAGGGTACTGTCGACGATGTCAAGGTGAGGACTTACAATGATCTACAACGAAGAAAATGGATCGGTGTACCTGCAAAGAACATCATTATACTATAATATTAATAATATTATTATAATATTATTTTTGGCGGCAAAGCGATTCTGATTTTGCACCAAAAAATAATAAAATATTCCACCCATCCTATCCATAAAATTAAAATGACCGTCTACAACTCCATTTACATCCGCCAGGTGGATACCAACGGAATGCCGCTGAGCAGTGTGGGCCACAGAATCGTGCCAGCCATCATGAATTTTGTCGCTAGGACGGGGAAGCCACTGCGTATTGATAATCTACAAAACCACCCGGAGTTCGGCTTGGAGGAACTTGTCAGGTGTGATGACGTCATCACACATCATTTTATGATGTAAAAATGGCGAAAATTTTGGTTGTAGAGAGCACTTGAATTGCGGAGTGTAGATAGACAGAATTAAATTTAATTAAAATTATCATAATTAAATTAAAATTGATATGTCAAAAATACAGATTGATTAATTCCATTTTACAATTGAAATTTCATGGAAAACTCATCGAAATTTTAGAGAAAAAGGGACGAAATCTGTGCTATGCGCCCCGATGACTAAAAATGGATCCGTCAAAGGTATTGTTTACCTCGAGAACAGCCTCGCCAACAACGTATTCAATCAACAGAGAGGAAAGATATGACGTCACCACCCTTCACCAAGACATCTCAGCGACACAGGTGGTGTTATCCATAGCAATACAAATATCTGTACATCTTGAATCTGCGAAATTCGCACAATTCCTGGAAAAAGAAACCAGTGAGTTGAAGGCCGTAAAGACAATGATGGACGAATTTATTGACGTTTTATGTCATGAATTGAGGTGAGATATCTCATATGTCATATGGCGTGGTGATGACGTCACAGGAACCCCCTGAACGGTATTTTTGGAAGCAAACAAGTGATGGAGGACCAACTTTCCAAATTAAGAGGTCAACATATTTTTTATAGAATAATATTTTTCTGATGCTGTGCATCAATTTCACTACAAAACCACTGAAAATTCGATGAAAATTCGCTGAAAAATCACAGAAACAATCACGGAAAAGTCAATATGCTCCACAAATGAAGTCTTGGCGAGCCTTACGGAGCAAGAAGAAATGTTGAAAGCTATATCCATATCATCTGAGCATCTGAAAGAAATTGTCGACACAGTCCTGACGGTGTCCGCCCTCGAGAACAAGTATTGTCGACATTTATTCGTGAAAAAACTCTGAAATTTCGATCAGATCCCAGTCACAATCCATTCAAAACACGATTTTCAGACCCATAGAGGTATCTCACATCTACAACGTTGTAGTCACCAGAATAAATCTGGCAGGTTCTGCAGAAGGTGGGGCTAATGTTTAAGGCCAAGATGCAGGGTTTAGAATATTTCGAGGAAAACCCAAAAGAGGACATGCTCGTCGTTGGCGACAGACACAAGTTGACTCAGGTAATAATCTATTTTTAGAAATGTGGAGTTGAAAGAATATTGTGTGATTTTATACAATTATTTCAACAGAGGAAAAGGATTTGGGTGAAGTTTATTATACGGCATTTATATTTCTCTCAAGATTTTTTATTAAAAATGTAGAATTTATTCCCGGCATTTTGCGACAAGAAATATTATTTATTTAAAATAATATGGACTTGTATTATTCGAAAAAATTAATATAGTGGCTACAGAGTTGTAGATGTGAAATTCGTATGGCTGAAGAACGTCAGGTGCTGATCAATGTTATCTCTAATGCTTTGAAATCTATGAAGCAAGGCTCCCTCACCGTGTCCCATTCCTATGTCGTGAGTTTACAGTGTTGTAGATCATGATATCTAGTGCTGATATCTCATTGTAGATACTGGAGAGTTACATACAAGTCCATTTCAGAATAAAAGACACGGGTGCTGGGCTTACCGAGGAAGAGGTACTCAATTTCTCCGAGATTTCTATGAAATTTCCGGAGGAGATGTAGTTACGTCAAAGTGTATTCTCTTCGGCCTTGCCGTAAATCGCCAAAAATAGCAGCTCTTCTGTTGAAAAAACTAGGGTTTAGGGTTTAGAATTTTAAAAGTCACATATAAATTATACATTTCTAATGAAAATTGAATGACGGAAATAAAGCTCCAAATGATGTTAAATCCACCGACCAGAGGGAAGCAAGTGATGAGAGGTTCTTCGGACAACAACGTACTTGGATTGAGCATTGCAAAGGACTCTGTCGTCTCTATGGGCGGGGATATCAAACTAGAAAGTATCCCAGGTGAAGTTTCATCGAAATTTCCATCCTATCTAACCACAAATTTCAATCTCTCATGAACCTTTTCCAGTTATTTAAGAGATAGATATTTTTACTCGTAAGAAATTTAATGGATGACGTCATCAGGTATCGGAACAACTGTACATTTTTGGATCACGTGCCTACCCGCCCCCAACCGCAAGCGTAAACTCGAGGAATCACCATCCACAGAAGACACGGAGACTCCAGAAGCCAAAGCCAAGAGGCAGTCTAGGACCAAACATATACTCATCGTGGAGGATAACAACATTAACCAAAAACTACTGCAAAGGATTCTGGTGGGTAAAGGATTCACCGTTGAAATCGCAGAGAACGGGCAAGTTGGTGTCGAAAAGGTGAGTTTATTTTGTTCAAGTGAGTTGTGGATCTTGGTACCTTTGTGTTTTGATGGTAAAAGCCATCTGGCTCTATTGCAGGATTTGGTTAGATTCCCTCACTTCTCGGTAATGAACACGTTAATTACCGAGATCTTTAACGTGTTGCGGGGAATCTGACCAACCTCTCCAACATTTGCAAAGCATGTATAAAATTGGATTTATTTCACTCATCAAGTTTGTGAAAAATCGTTTTGAAGTAGTGCGTCCTCAGGAAAATTTCATTATCTCAGAAAATAACGTTTTTAGTTTTTGTTGTCGATACAAGGAGGCGGAGTACCATTTGATGCCATCTTGATGGACTTTGAGGTGAGTCACATCCATAAAGACTTGGCAATTGAGATGATTTCTGTACAAACATGTCTTTGTTCTAAAAGTTCTCAATCAAATGAAACGGCATATTGTATTGAAACGTTGTAGATGCCAATCATGAATGGCATTGAGGCCACCAAACGCATCCGGCAGCTTGAAGAGGACAACAGAGGGAGGAGTGAGTCTTGCTTTGCCGCATCGCGTCTTATTATCCTTTGATCTTCATTCATCATGATCTGACGCATTGTAGTTGAGATACCCATCATCGGTGTTTCAGCAAACACGCGAGAGGCGCACTCGCAGAAGGCGTTCAGCGTTGGCATGGACGCATACATACACAAGCCGTTCATCAAGAAAGACATTCTCGATGCGATCGAGAACACGAGAGCGCAGAAAGCCAACGGAAAGAGCTGAGGCACCTCTAAGGGATTTTTATACTGTTCGAGAACCTGACGAAATGTGTGAATAAAATGTCAGAGCCACTTGGAATTTTGCTGTGCTGTTCTATTGAACTGGTTGATACGTTCACTACCGTGAAACTAGTCGACATGCGGCTCTTACCGTGTCTGGTTTATCGGAAGTGACTTCTCCCTGTGGTTCGTGAAAGGTCGATTCCAAAAATAAACACGATCGGAGTGTGCCTCGGTTGTTACAATCAGCGGCACCAACGGCAAAGAAGGGATGTGCTGGGACGAAGATGACTGCTTCTGCATTGGATTGTGCTGCTGGATGACGGCCATCTGTTGTGCTTCAGAGATGGAATTCTGTTGCTTTGGATTGATTCCCAATCCAAGATTCAAGAAGAGCAAAAAGCACAAGAAAAAGAAAAAGCACGGACACCACGATGATGAACCTGATGTCGTAGAGGTCCATCATACAACCATCATAACGGGTGGGTGACATCCAATAAATATCATCAATGTTGACCACTCAGGATCCCCTCCTCCCCCTCAGCAGATGTTTCCTCAAGGATATCCTGGGCAGCCTGGCTATCCACCGCAAGGATATCCTCCTGGACAACCAGGATACCCACCGCAAGGATATCATCCTGGCCAGCCTGGCTACCCACCACAAGGATATCCTCCTGGACAACCAGGATACCCACCACAAGGATATCCTCCTGGTCAGCCTGGCTATCCACCGCAAGGATATCCTCCATCAAATCAGCCAGCACCTCATCAGTACATCAACCCCACACCCGGTGGTTTTAAAGAGAGCACCCCAGCTCAAAATCCCACCAATATGCCCGGCAGTATCAACAACTAGAGAGCGGGACTTGTCAATAAAAATTATCCGGATTTTTTATTGCTTTTCTTTCGGAACAAAAAACCTGTGAGATCTGAATGATTTCGTTCTAATCTCCCAATGTGCATGAATCCTTCTGGTCTTTGTACATCTTGCTTCTTCTCGTCGTAGACAAAGAGATAGATATTGTGGACGTCCGGGGAGTGTCGACATCGCTGTACCAGGTCGTATAATTTCTGTACACCTTTCTGTTGTAGATTATGCGAAATGATTACGTTCCCGCAGATCCTCGCCTCATTGTGTGCTGTCTCAAGTTCAAAAAATGCATGAGCGAGTGATGAGATGCCCACCTATATCTTCAATGTAGAGAACATTGCCTTTGCCATTATTTGCCTCTCTCCATAATTGCATATATACGTCTGAAGAATGATCAGAAGAAACACATCAGACCGCGTAATCATTCCTAAATGACAACCTGAACCAAACAAAAGTACATTATGTCGAGATTTTGGTGTCATTGTTATCGAGGACCGAATTGCATTACCAATAAATAATATCTATGAAATTTAGAAGTTCAAAAAATCATCAGAATAACTCTTCACCTGTGCCAAATCCATGGGCAATCTTTCCAAAGATGTGCTGTTCATCATTCCAATAGCTGTGTCTAAGAAGCGATCGTCAACATCTCCTGTTGTTTGAACTTGGAAAAAGGAGAAATAAATGGCGTATGATGTGACCAAGGCAAATCCTAGCAACACAATGAAAGCGTATGGTGTTGGGCTGTCTTTTGTTTTGTTGTCTGATCTCCTGACTCTTATTGGTGTTCCTGGTGAGAACATGGTGTCGTGTGATTTGAGCAGGAGATGTAAAAACACGAAATAAAATTTCGACACAATTCCTCGAAAGAAATGTTTATTCTGTGGAACTGGTGAACATTACATTTTGCCTGAGAAAAAAACCTGAGAGACTTTCAAGCCACTTGAGAGGATGTTTTTCTTCTCATTATGCCAACATCGTGATACAACGACGCCTTTATATCATGCTTTTATTTCTATTCATTTGTCGGGTTGTACAACAGTCTACAATGAGATAAAAACCGGACAAATTTGTCAGGCTTTGCAATCGCAAACGTCAGAATCGCTTCACAACAAACATGACACGAGAAGCACTGCGTTCAGTTGGGACACTGCTTTTATGTCTACTCATAAAAGGATGTGTGGCTAATGAGCTCTCCATCGAGAAGGTCCATATAGGCAAGTCCTTTCAATTTGCATTTCTGACGCAAACAGTGGTGATGAATCATTTGGATGTTGGCTTCTCGGTACCCTCCAGCGCTAGACTGCCCGACTTCCCGCCCGATCAAATAGGTTACAGTGTTAACGTTGTCAACAAGTAGGATTTCTTGATCTCATACTAATCTAGATCTGAATTTGTCATTTATGACGACACATTGTCCACTCCAAATCTTTGACATGAGCAAGGTATTTCATGGAATACTTCCCCAAAGCGATAGACATCGGCGAACAATTAGAGATCGACAGTAAGGGGACGGGTGCGAGGTTTGTCTATACGACTCATCCTTGGCTGGTGGACTTGTATCTGGACTGCGATCATTCTGGCTTCCCATTTCTACCAGAGATCGGAGTACGCTTAATGTGTCCAGACCAAGCTAATGTGAGCTTCGTGATCATCAAGAAGATGAATGAGTGATGGAGATTGCAGCTCACAAGGTTTCAATATGGAGTTGAGAAGGGTTATATCAGATGGCATGCTTTTCCATTCAACTCACAGCCGGAGCTCTACGACCCCAGCTTGTTCGTTTCAGGTCAGAGCTGCCCTCCTCTTTATCCTTCTTCATCATCTCGTCGCCATGTTCTGTTTTGAAGTTTAGAGGTTGATCATCTACAGGCCTTCAGATAGCAAAGAGATTGAGTGAAAGATTCAAAATAAAAGCACCGATCACGATGTCACAGAGGGATGTGCCAGGCATGACTCGATCAGTGGTGCCATTATTATCCGACAAGAACATCAGCACCATCTCTGTTGGAGGTATTTCTACTCTCTTTAGTATCCTGTTTGTGTAGATCTTTCAACCATTTTATTTCAAGATATTAATCTTCGTGAGGATTTAATGTTGTGATGTCTCGTTGTAGATCGTGAATTAATCTATTTTTAGTGAACGGAGCGAGTGCGCCCCCCGATGTGCCCACAGTCAGCAGGTGGCGTGACGATAACACCAACAGCGAAGTGTTTTTACTCTACCATAAAGGTATTTTCAATGATTAGTCGTTCAGATTCAAAATTCAAATCGAAATTTTGGCGCGAAAATTTTTCTTCAAGAAACATACTCTGACCATAAAAGGGGGTTATGGGGGTGATGACGTCAGTGATGCGGTCATGATTGAGGGATGTAAAGAGGCCCTGATCATTCATGTGAGAGATGACAACGGTGGCCCAGGTTCTGCTGACGAGGTGAATAACTCTTTATTTAAAAACATGATTTTCGCGCCAAAAAATTGGACGACTGCTCGAACCTTGATTCCCGCCAAAAACAAAATTTCAAATCGTTTTGTATGATTCATGAATGATGACAGGTCATCGGTTTGTGGGCAAAGCAGATGAAGCAATTTCCCAACGCCAAGATTGTCGCATCTACTTTTGATGATTTCACCTCTGTACTTCCCAATTTCAGGTGAAATTTCCATGAAATTTCGGTGAATTTCTGAGGAAAATTCAGGGAAAAGATACCCATATTGACAAAAGAGATCGGAGACACTTGGATCTATGGTGCCCCCAGCGACCCCTACAAGGTTCTATTTTTAGCATCTTTACGTCGACAGAACGATCCATTTCATTTTTTGAAAATATACCTTATTTTTATTCACGAATATTCTCGTTGTAGATAGCCAAAAGTAAAATGTGCAGCTCGCGCTTTTCAATGGGTTCATGAGAGCACGTGACCGATGCGTAAAGGAGGGATCTTGTGACACCAATGACGTCATCATCCGTAGATTTGACAGACTACTGTTGAAAAATGGAGAGCACACCTGGGGGATAGATGTCAAGACATACCTGGGGGACTGGTAAGATATCATGGTGATGTCGAGTGTCTTTATGTGGAAATAGTTATTGGACCATGCGTTCTGCAGCAAAGCTGCAGCCACCAAAAACACCAGTAAACCCAAAAAAAGTTATAAAATTTACCAAAACAAAAATAATTTTTGGCGAAATTGCATCACGTTAATTTCTCGGTAACTACCGTCTACGGTCTCAATAGAATGAGAATATTGAAATTTCAGGGCAAACTGGACGAATGCGGATTTCATTAAGGCAAAGGGAGGGTCAGGTTATATACGTATGGAAAATTCTTGGAAAGAGCAGAGAGCTTTCCTCAGGTCCGCTCAAAATGTACGCATCTACAACACGCCATTCTATTTTTAGCTCGATGTCATGGAATCATTTACGACATCATTTTTGTATGGCAGAGCTGTCAGATTCTCTCCAAATCTTTTGCACAACCACACAATTTATTTTTAGAACATCACGATGACGTCATGACGTGTACAGATCTTGGGAAATCACGTTCTTGCGGACACTTTGAGACTGGAAATAAAACAGATTCACCCGCAGAAGACGAACGTGATGGGCTGGGAGAAAATCCTCGATGTGAATAATTTAATTTGGATCGGGGATTTCCAAATCGGTTTCAGACCTGAAGACGGATCTATAAATAGACTATTCGACACTGTCAGGTGAGGATCTGTCATATTTCAATCACTTGAATATCCATTTTATTTGAGATTTTCTAGGATTGATTTTTTTGGATGTGAATTTTAAAATAAAATTTTATTTTACAGCGTTGTAGTTATAGTTGTTTATTGAAATATGCCAAGATTAATTATCATTTTGCTTTTAAAAAGACTGAAGAAACACAGCAACAGGACCTTCGCAGACGATTCGCATCCTCTGGGACTGTTTCAGTACAGCACTTATAACTCTCATGACTATGACGAATACCTGAAAGTATATCCCTATATCCCAGACGGTATTTCACCTTTTTTATTTATTATTCTTCAAATGAACTTTTACATTTTAAATTCTTTTTATTAAATTCTTTTTTTATTTTTTGGGCGAAGAATCAACAAAAATTTCCAAAAATTTTTTTCTTTTTTAAATAAAATTCATTAAAATACGAAAAGCGTGGTGGCTCCCACCTGATTTTGGAAAACCAAACGTCACAGCTGGCAAACCCCTCAAAGCGAATTATAGAGGTAAACTCGTAGAGATCTACAAGAGAGGCAACCAGCTACAGCTCACACTTAGAGTGAGTATTTATTCTATTTGTGAAAAATATTTTAAAATATTTTATTGTTCAAAAAGCCACAAAGATTTATTTTCCCAAGTTTCAGATTTTGTGAAAGTTGACAACTGTACAGGTTCCCAGAACAATGGCGGGGTCCCCTTCTCAAATATTTGTGACCATAACAGTCGGGGGAAGTGATGACGTGGGAGAGATCTATTTCAAGCTGCAGTGGTTCGATAAGCCCGCAACAAGACTTCCAGAGTCAATCTATTTTGGCTTCAAGTGTGTTTTCCCGCCATTTTTAAGATTTAAAATTTAAAACTTTTCTCCGCTGATGCCTCCAAGCCCCCTCCCACAGGCCTCCAAGACCGAATGGAGCATTGAAAAGCTGGGGAAACCTGTCAATCCTGTCGACATTGCTCTCAACGGCTCCTTCCACCTTCACGCTGCGAAGACCGCAAGACTTGACAGGTTCGCTGTGGAGAGTGTGGATGCACCCGTTGTAGTTGTGGGAAAACCCACCCCCTTCCCCATACCCCTCGATGGTGTCAGCGACCTCGCTACTCACGGCATGAACTATTGTCTTTACAACAACATCTGGGGCACAAAGTGAGATCATCATCATTCCATTCACCAGAAAATGACGATCCGACAGCTACATCATGTGGTACCCATATGAAGAGAAGGATGCCGCCTCCACATTTAGATTCAAGGTTTCACTGGACAGAAAGAGCTCATAAACAGTCGCCATATCATTCTTTTTTCCACATCCTATCCAGCAATTAAGAGGAGCCATGAGCTGGTAAAGCTGTCTGTCTGCCATTGTCTGCCACCGTGTTTATAATTTTCCGAAGAAAGCCGTGTGCTGCGTAAGCTTATTGTGGAGGCAGTCAAGACAACAAGCCAGACACATCAAGAAACATACGGGGAAGCTCTAAGCAGAAAGATGGATCCCGATGCGCTTAAGAGAACCAAATCGACGAAGAACATCACTACCAAGTCGCAAGAGGAACCTCCAAAGAAGACGACACCCGATGAAAAAGGAAACTTGAGAGATATGAAGAGGTCGCAGTCATTTAGAATCAAAGGTCTCTCATCAAAACCGGCAATCTTTTCAATGTAAGAATCTCACCAAGATTGTTCAGATCTCATGACAAGACAGATTTAAGAGTCCTTCATCATTCCGGAAGTCAACAAAGGAAACATCACCACAACCTAATGCAAGAGGGGTAATTTTCAAACCTTAATTTTGATCTGTGCTGAATTCTGCAGTCGTTTAACCTCAGTTCGACACGTGCTCTTCCAGAAATATCTTCACAAAACGAAGGCAAAAAGCGATCTGCATCAGAGGCCACAGCGGATGGTTATCAAAGAGCTATGTATGAAGCCGATAATCCAAAAGGGGAAGAAGAGATGAGAGAGAAATTGAAAGTCATCCTCACAAAAGTCAATGAGGAGAGATCCATTTTATACCAAGTATCCACCCTCCTCTCATTTCATTTCTGACACAACATACAGTCTTTAGAGAAGCATAAAATGGCAGCACTGGAGGATGAGATCAAGATCAAAAATTTAGAAGAGAGATTAGAGAGGTTTGAGAGTGCTGCATCAGCGACACCACAGACATCAGAAAATGCAAGAGTTTTAGATTTATTGTACAGGCTTAACAGCACCGAAGTAGAATTGGAAAAGCAGAGGTGAATCATTCTCATAATCATTCAAATGATCTGATCAAATCAGGAAACAAAATAAAGAGCTGCAAGAGAAGCTCTCGTTTTTAGAAGCCAAAATGGAAGCGAAAACTTCTCCCATCGTGGTGTCTTTGCCGGCCTCAAAATCTACTGCCTCCACTCCTGCATCACCCACTCCCTCCTCCCCTGCCACATCACCCACCCCCTCCTCCCCCAAGGCTTCCCCCAGCGCCTCCCCCTCCCTCCCCCCTCCCCCCGAGAGTCCTCAGCTATCA
>MZNV01002351.1:0-31588 GCA_002081555.1 Protostelium mycophagum | reverse complement strand
ATTTCGTTGTTGCATGTTGTTGGTGGTTCGTGTGCGTGAGTATGGTGACCGATTGCAGTATCTTCGGTTCGACTGATAAATTCAGCGAGTTTTCACACCCCAAGGCACCCAGGTCGCCACGCACGTTGACTTCACGGGGGTTATCGCAGGTTACGGTGAGGAATTGCGTTACGGTGGCTTGGGACCATGGGACCTACAATAAATTGCAAGTGTTGATTAATTCCGGTGGGCGTAACTACGCTTTTGCGGTATGGCCCAACTGTCATCACGTCGTGAGTGCGATCTCCTGATGGCAGGTCATGAAAATTGGAGGAGAAGTGCCAACACAAAATTTCGCACGAAAAGGCGACTGTTTGAAAAAGCTCCTTCGTCAATTCCATTGCAATGGGAAGTAGCAAAGAGATCTAAATAACGTCTGCTTTAACCGCTATTTCTGATCCCAATGTTTGTGACGACGCAATGAGACAACAAAGTACTTGTTGACTCAGTAAAAAATGTCGTCTCAAGCTCAGAGACGGCAGGACTGGAATGCTTTCTATGGGAGGTTGAGGATGAACACCACGTTGAGCGCGAGAAGAATGAGAAAATTGCGCGAAAACTGTTATTTCCAAGATCTCACAACAAAAGGCGACTGTTTGAATAAGACTCATTATAACTTCCTCAGCCGTTTTGAGCACCTAAAATATATTCACGGCGAAATGGTGCTCCCATGATTTCTGAAACTTTTCATCACATTATTCTGTTACGACAATTTCATATCCACACAACTCATCTTTGTATTATCAATTCTTCAACTGGTCCAGACTTGATTGACCCTCTTGTCTTTGCTTTCTTATGTACACAAAAGAAGATCATCAGTAAAATGAGTGCCATTCCATTCAGACCAGCCACAATGAATAATACCATCCCTGGTATTCATCAACATCATAATTACACCTTATGACAAAAAACGTCAAATCTTCACCTGGAATTTTTGGTGTACAGAGTGTGGTCCGTTGGAAAATTGTGGGGAAAACAAGTGGTCCTACCACACCAGATATTGTTTTAAGTGACGTCAATACTCCCATCAATGGCGCCTATAAACAATAAATATATTTTCGTCTGTCCAACTGACCAACTGATCCAGTGTGTATTCTGAACACAACATGGCTTGAAGTGTAGGGTCTAAATAATTAAGCCGATCTACAAACAATGTAGTTACTTACTGGCCATATAGGCAAAACATCTTACCAATGTGAGGAGTGGATACAACTGCCACCTGACGATCATCGACATGAATATTGTGATGAGATCGTTCACCAGCTCCATGAGAAAGGCATTGCCAGGACACCTACTGCGGCTACAAAGATTCCAAACCACGATGCCAGCCTGTCGCCCAACATTGGAGCGACAAATCTTGTCAGTGGCCCGCACAAAACCATCCCGATTCCTGAAGCAGAAGAAAGACTTCCCATCTCAAAGTTGCTCTTGCCTTTGTAGATGAATTCGACATAAGGAACGTAATCATCTGCTATTCCTGGAACGGGATGAGAGATATCTACAACGAGTTTTTACCTTCTAAGGTGAAGCCGAGTAACAGTAACACAAGTGAAAGAAGTACAGTGGTATTTGATTTAAACAAGAGACCAAAACTCCTCATTGGGATTAATTTTCCCCAATCAAGAGCATCTTTACACTGCATACAGCATCAGATTTTTAAATATAATAATGTAATAAATCACCAAATTCTGGTTTGTCTCTGGAATAATCAATAAAATCAATATGCTCAAGGACATGACGCCTATGGAGATATAAAACACGGTCCGAAATCCGTACTGAATAAAGTAAGAGGATGTTCTCGTACTTTAAGACAATATCACCTGGTCGGCCACAAGCCCAGCAACTGCTGGGAACCCAATCATCGAAACACCAAAACAAACACCAAACATTGCAAAACCGAAGGCTGACTCTTGTCATTGAAGGTTGGACATGTTGACGTACCTCTCTTGTCCACGGGTGTCACATCGGCAATGGCCGCCATGCTGACAGCAAAGACACCTTTCGATGTCATCCTTTGTGACAGATCTCATGAATGATCACCATCTACGAGAGCTTGGAAAGTTTTGGTGATGAAGAATATCCACATCGGTGAGCCAATAATGTACGAAGCCATGTCGATGGTGACGCTCATCTTGACAGGTCAGGTGTCATTGTGAACCACAAATGCAGCACTCACACAACCTATCGCCAGGAGTGGCTTCCGGCCAAAACGATCAGAGAGAGCACCAAATACAGGGGACAAAAGAAACAGTCCTGAATTTCTGATGAGACTCAACCAACCGCTGAGTGTCGTGGCGGCTGCATTAGCTTCATCACGTTCTAAACCCTGTTGCTATTTTCCTAAATTCGGATTGGGGGGCAAAGTACACACTCACCTCGTACAATTGCAGCAGCCTCAGAAAGGTCATCGCACCAGAGAAAACGTAGCCAATGCAGAAGACGATTAAGAACAGCATCAAGTGAATCAAATGGGGAGAGGTCCATTTTTTCGCTTTGTTCGTCACTTTATAGAATCCAGGATCTGAGAATCAATTTAATGCTGATCATCCATATCATTGTATCGCTCACCTAACAGCGGGGCTGGGTCGTCGTAGTCAGCAAAACGATCTTCTTCAAGATCCATACTTGGCCTGTACCCCATGTCGCCTCTGCTTTTTTGCTGTGAGATCTGCTGGAAGAAAAATTCTTTCCGAATTCTCCCTTCGAGAATCGGGGATGGAAGGCTTTCTCCCGAAGGAGATGCCAATCATATGTTCTTGTGTGTTCTTCAGCTGAAGAACATGGCATATAAAAGTTCATCATTATAAAGAAGAGAAGAGATCTCTGAAAGTGTCACGTGAAAGAATTTGTCAAGTTCTTGGACAGAACAATTTGAGGTTAAAATAATTGATGATGAAAAAACTTGCTGATACTGTCGAACCTATCGAACTTCCACAGTTTGTCTTTCGTGCTTCAGGGTCCGTCCAAGCTCTCGTGTGTAGGTGAAGCCTTGGGTTGTACAATACGTAATTTGTGAGTTGATTCCAAACCTCCGATCGGAAATTTCAAGATTTCTTTTTTTCCCGAGAAGTCTGTGGTGGGGATGCCAAAAGTTTGTCGTGCCACCATCATTCGTTTGCAGCATGAGCTATAAGGCAAGCATAAACGATGAGGAGGAACATTACGGAGTTTACGAAGATTCAAAACCCCTGTTAGGTGATGTATTGACTTTAAAATCAGTGTTATTGGAACTGATTTTGGAAGGCCCTGAGTACCCAGACACTGAGAAACTAACATACTCAACGAGAAAATGGAATTCACCCCATTTGCTTTATCTCATGTTGTTTCTCGTAGTCTTTTGTATTGGATATGTCTTCTCCAGTTCAATGACGTTTCTTCGAATGATACAATTATTCAAAGTGAGAACTTCATTTTGAATTTCAAAGCTCATAAAGATTAGGAAAAAGAAGGCTTAGGAGATGATGAGGCCAACGCAGCCGCCACGACACTCAGCGGATACCTGGGTCTGATCAGAAGTTCAGGGCTGTTTCTCTTGTCCCCTGTATTTGGCGCCCTCTCTGACCGTTTCGGTCGTAAACCACTTCTCGTGATTGGTTGTGTGAGTGTTTACATTCTCTGGATGACAGACGCCTAACATGTCAAAAGATCAGCGCAACCCTTGACATGGCTTCTTATATCATAGGCTACCCGATGTGGATTTTTTTCATCACCAAAGTCTTTCAGGCTCTTGTAGATGGTGATTATTTTGATCAGATCTCCAACAGACAAATTTACAATGGAAGCTGAAGCATGACATGTTCAGGTGTCTTTACTGTCATCATGGCGGCCATCGCGGATGTAACACCGGTGAACAAGAGAGGTGGGTGAAGCTGAGACATTTCATGATGACTGATGAAGCTAGCTTTCGGCTTCGCCATGTTTGGTGTTTGCTTTGGTGTTTCCATGATTGGGTTCCCAGCAGTTTCTGGTCTTGTGGCTGACAAGGTGACGTATCTCTTGAGCTCATCACTCATCTGACGCGTGCAGCACGGCTTTCAAACGGTGTTTTATATTTCCATCGGCATCATGTCTTTGGGCATCCTGATCCTGTTGGTCATTCCAGAGACGAACCAAAACTTGGTGAATTTTTCTCGCGAGTAAGCTTCATCTCGTCTGATCTTCAACAGAACAAAGACACAATAAGTTGGAAAAAGCTAAACCCCGTGATGAGCTTTGGACTCTTGCTAAAGTCCAGTAACACCATATTCCTGTCTTTTGTACTACTGCTTCTCAGCTTCGCATTAGAAGGTACCACCCTCGTTGTAGACATGACTGACACGTTCCAGGAATAATGGACGCTTACACCCCGTATGTCAAATTCGTATACAAAGACAAGACCAACTTTATGATGGGGACGCTCTCTTCTGCTGCGGGAGTCGGCATGGTCTTGTCTGGACCTCTGACACGTTTTGTTGTGCCTATGTTGGGTGACAGATTGGCATCGTGTGTGGGTATTTTCATTGGCACGATGGGTGTCCTGGCAACGCCCTTCTCGTGGAGCTGGTGAGTGATGACGTCATCGATCTTTGAGACCGGTAAGAATCTCGCATGTGACGTCATTCAGGTGGCAGCTGTACCCACTCACATTGCTGAGATGTTTTGCATATATGGCCAGTGAGTATTCTTCTGTCCATTGTAGATGTATATAACCTTACGTATTCTAGACCCAACACTACAGGCCATGTTGTGTGCAGAATATAGGCCTGAAGAGCTGGTTAGTTGTAGACAGACATAAAATGTACTGATCTATTTCAGGCATCTTTGATGGGAGTGCTGACGTCACTGAAGACGATGTCTGGTGTGGTGGGGCCATTGATTTTCCCGCCAATTTTCAAAAAGACCACCCTTTCTGAACCAAAAATACCAGGTAGATATAACACATTTGACATTTAGAATGTAAAACATGCCGAACATACTCCAATGTAAACTTGGTGCTGACAGACACAGGAATGGTCTTATTCATTGTGGCCGCTCTGAACGGAATCTCATTCATCCTACTGGTTGTATATTTCATTGTACATAAGAAGCCAAAGACGAATGAGGCCATCACCGAAGTCGATCCGACAGAGAAGCCAATGACAAAAGAATGAATGTGTTAATCATCGAATTTATTGATCATTTGACGCAGGTTTTTCAGTTTGAGGTGAACTGTTCTTCTTGTGATAAGCTATTTTTAGAACAAGATCATGAGAAGGTTGCAATCATGAACATACACATTGGAAAAGAACCTCATTTGGACAAAACTTGGAGTTTATTGTTGTGGAGAAGGTGCCAAATCTTGGAAATATTCTGAAAAGTCTTCATCTTTGATGTACTTTGTGATCGATTTCAATGTATGACCAGTTGGTCGAACACCCTCATCTCTCATTATCTATAACTGTCAGATCTCAAATTTATAAATAAAAGTCCCACCTGTAACCACCTCTTCACATTTTCAGTGTCCATCCCCTTGGCATAAAATCTGATGACTGCATTGTGCGATGTGAGGTCCATCTTGAGAGGTGTGGCTCTCAATTCTTCTATTAGCTGCATGCCCTTTTCGCGATTACGGTGAGTGTAAAAACTAATGAGGCGTGTGTAAGTGGGTACATTCGCTCTCAATCCTTGTTCTTTCATCTTTTCTAATGTTTCATCAACCTGCATTGGTTAGAAGGATCTTTATAGAAAGAAATTCACCATCGGTCCATCTTTCATGTGTGTGTAGAATTTGACCAACATGCCATAAGTCACCATTGTGGGTTTCACTCCAGCCAACTTCATTCCCTCCATCCATCTCTTGATAGCTTTGGGATCCTGTTGTGATGAGCTTTATTGGTCCTCTCTTTCTTGTACACACCTCTACAGAACAGTAATAACCGATGATGACGGTAAAGGTGACCTTGGATTTGTCATCATTAATTTTTTAGCACGATTTTTGGTTTAAGGAAATAATCACCTCATTCGGCATGACTTTGTTGTTTTTCATGTCTCTCAACCAGTATTCCATCACGCCTGGCTGTTTTAGTCTTGTGGCCCTCTCTATCAGTACTGTATATTGTTTAACAGAGGGTGTAAAACCATTGCGATGCATCTCATTGACAAGGCTCTGCAGGATTCAGAAAAACCGGATGGTGATCTGATATACTTTGGCTGTAGGGAGCGATTTTGTGTTCTTCAGAGCTTCATCAAATTCTTCCTGTGTAAATCGCTTCATGTTACGAAGTGATGGCTCCGCACCCTTCGTGATGTCAGCTTTATGCTAAAGAATCAATATCACCTTGGCAGATGCATTTATTTCCTCAGAAACAATTGGCTTCTCGATTGTTGCGTTTGATTGTTCAGTTGATGTCACAAAAGGACGCATCACGAGTTTTTGTTGGAGTTGAAAGACATTATTTGGACGAGCAAAAGCCTTCTGAATTATTATTGGACGGTTGATGGTGCAGCGATGCAGTTTCGTGGCAATGTTGATCATCATGATGATGATATCTGATATCAGCAAGAATTCTATTGATGTCACATTTTACAACGAGCCGCTTTTCTTTTTCCCGCCTTGCCTTACCTTCAATCTTAACACCAATCTCACAAGCATGGATATAGAGCCCAGCAAGATATTAGGGCCTGAATATCTGGCCTCGGCATCTGGTGATCGCGTCAGAATATGGAATGCAGTCACACAAAAGTGTGAGAAGGAATTCAATATTGGAGAGGGCAATATCACTTCCTTGTGTTGGACATACAATAGTAAGCCACTCACACCATCAATATTAATGATAATTAGATCAAATGTCAGCATGGAGTTCAGATCGAGGAGTTGTCGCGTTGCATTCCCACTCATTGAATAAGAAAATACAGATCGATACATTTACAGAAGTAAGAAACAATGAGCCATCACAAAGCTCATTTTGTACAGTCAGAGATCAGTTGTCTTCACGTCTCAAACAGCTGCCGATATATGGGATATGGAAAAGAAGATGGCTCAATTGTTATAGTCGATCTTAGAAAGAGAATCAATCTGCAGACATTTAAAGTGGGTTCTCCATATCATTTCTACAATCTCATGAACCGGCTGTACATTACATTTCGAAATCTCATCCAAATCATCTGATTCCTCCAGAATCATAAAACAACTCCCACATGTGTCCGATTTGCCCCAAAAGACGAGTTCTATCTCCTCTCTGCTGACGCACAAGGACGTGTTGTGATTCAGAACATGCAGACAAATCAAGCTATATGGACCTTCGATGGTGGAGATGGCCAGGCCATCAAGGGTTTAGAGTTCTCGCCTTCTAAGAAGGCTGTATTTGCAGGGTGCGGTGATAATGGCTCTGTTTATATCTGGGACTACACGTCGAAAAATCCAAACGGGGTCGTGGCGTTTTTCGAAACGGTAGGTACTCTTATCTTCTTAATATGTCTATATTATATTGCACTACGGAACAAACTGAACCGCAGCAATTATTCCCGGTTTTATTTATTATATAGAATGATTTTTTTTAAAATAAAAATCACAATTCAAATGAAATTTTTCTCGAATTTGAAGTATTGAGATTTCCAATCACATTTAAAATTGAAATAGAAATAAATTTGACAAAAATCAAATAAAATAATTTCTTCAGGCACATTTTTCCCCCGCAAATGCAGTGTGCTTCTCTCCATCTAATACTTCAACACTTTATTCTGTTGGTCTTGATAAACGTTTCCTCACTTTTGACTCGGAGAGGGGAAAGGTGACGTAGTGATGACGTCATCACATACTGATCTAAAAATAGATCGTCAACACGTTGACCACAAATGCGCCTTTGACTGCCATGTCCGTGAGGGAAGACGGGTCTGTGGCGGCTCTATCTACAACATCAGGAGAAATTCTATTGTACAGCTTAGCCACGTAATTTTTCCGCCATTTTTATATTTCAATTTTTGAATTTCGAATACTAAAAAATTTGTAGGGCACAAAAACCTGTATTCATCGCATCCATCAAAGCGCATATCCCTTACAGTATCAATTGTCTCTCATTCGCAAGACCCATCAAGGTGAAATCTCCGTGAAATTTCATGCCTGACGTATCCCAGAGCATCCCACCGCCATCTACAAACTCGGTATACGCCGCACCCGCTTCTGCGTTAAGACCGAGCAGGGCGGGGAGCGCTGATGTCACTGAGAGGATGAAAGCACGGCTTCAGGTCTTCTTCTCTAAATTTAGATTAATTTTTCTCGTTCATTTTTTTTTGGGAATTTTTTCAAATTTTTTTTGGAAACGAAAAATAACGGAAGAAATTTTTGCCTCATAATCATCATATTTACAATGTTGTAGATGAGGGAGGAAGTGATATCACCGGTGAGGACGGGCACGAATAGGACGTCCATAACCCAGTCTGATAATTCTTTACAAACAACGGCCATCGTAAATAGACTGATGGAGGACACACAGCGAACCACAAGCAGAGTCCGTTTTTATTTTGAAATTTGAGTTCAATTTTTGGCGAGAATTTCGTGAAAACATGGAATGACTCGTTGTAGACATCGGCATTCGCAGAACCGGCGCTCTCCCCAGTCAATTCAAGACGTGAATCTACAATCAACACAACATTAAATTTTGACACAACTACCAGAAATCCAAACGTCAAAAAGGTATGACGTTGTCCTTTCCCGCCAAACATTTTAAGATATCTCAGTCCTTTCTCACGACAGAAAATCAAGACGTCATATCACCTCCAAGTAACAATATTCCCCCACCAAGCACCCCGATGACCACGACCAGGCCGGTACAGCGCCAGGTAATCGTGATTTACAACGTTGTAGATGGTGATTTCTGCAGGTCAAACCTGAGCCAGATGTTGTTGAGCAGAGACAAAGCTATGTGCCGGCTGTCAAAGTGGAAATTTCGAGGAATTCTCCTCTTGCTAATGCTGTACAACTGAATTTGGACCGAACTGCAAGTCCTCAGAAACCAAAGACTACAACGAGTCAAGTCAATGTTCCAAGAACAGAACGGCCGCTCTCCCCTACCCCCTCCCACCCACCTCCCCCAGAGCACCGTCCGGTAAATCTCCACTTTCCCACTACAATGGCACGAATAATTGAGACGTCCCAGGCATCTGAGCTACAGATGGATCTGATTCAGAGGGCAGTGACAGAGTCGATCTCGGCCTTATCTTCAGATATTCACCGACAGAACCAAGATCTGCTCATCGCTGTGATCACACAGTTCCAACTACAGCAGGTGACTAATCTACTGGATTATACCATTCGTGATTCTCGGTCTTTATGATGGTTTGTGAAAGTCATCACAAGAGTGTTTTGTTGGCAGCTTTGCCACTGATTTGGCAAAGTTTCACTTACTTTAAAGTGTACCTCAACTTTCTCGTCTTTGTGGATTGGTGATGACGTCCATACAGGAAGACATCGGCTTGATGATGGACAAGAAGATCGGGGATGCTTTGAGGCCATTCTTGGAGATTATAGAACTTCTCCGAGAAGAGAATACGCGGCTGAGGCTCATGTGTACAAATTATTGATTTCGTAAATAAAATTTTTCGCCCAAAATGAGCGCGTTTACACACTTTTACACCAATGATTGATTGGCACTTTGAACAAGTGCATATCAATGATTGATACTCTACACCAGATTCTGCTGAGTCAGACACAGAGCTTTGGGATGCAGAGGCAATGATTCAAGAACAATCTGCTGGCATCACCAGCCAATAGAGTGTTTTTCAAAGTAGATGTGCGAAATGCAAAAAATCACAAGGGAAAAATTTGGCCAAATTTTCTGATTTGCACAAAAGAGTTCAAATGCGAGGCAAAAAATTCAGAAAAATTTTCACCCTTCTAGAGATCATCAGAACACGGTAAGGTTACCGCGAAATTTTGTTCCGATACGGTACCATAACGTGTTCCGATTTTGTTCTGTCATCTTGCACCTTCACACTCAGCCTTTGAAAAACCCTCGTTCTGAATATATTATTTATTTTCATTTTCCTGGATGCAGTTCAAAGTTCTTGTTGCGGTGTTGTTGTGGTCTTCCTGATCAGGAGATATTTCAGTGATTCTTTAAGAGCCAACTATATGGATATTCTTTGAATAATCAGAAGTACAGACAAAATTTTCATTTATGGGGGGAGTAGCTGTAAGAAGGGCTGTATATATCATTTCTGAGGGAAGTCGGTCCTGTTTCTTTGAGTTTATGGACATGCTAAAAATAGATCACCTGATGAATTCAATTCGTAATTTCCAACTTCTGTGAGTTGGTCGGAAGTTTCATCCCTCTTTCGGTCCATCTCAAATCGGGAGAAAATGCTGAGTATTTCGTTGTAGATGGCCAAGATGGTGGGGCGCTGGGTGGGGTCGGTCAGCCAGGTATTGAGTAAGACATTGTAAAGCGGATCGGGACATCTTGGTGGCTTGGACAAACGATTCCCATCGGTGATGTATGTGATGATTTCCTTGTTGAGAAGGCCTTCATACGGGACTTCCGCAAAAGAGTAAATCTCCCATCTGAAAGATGTAAGAGATGTGGAAATGCAAGATGATGATGATCTCACATGCAGATTCCGAGAGACCAAACGTCTGAACTGTGGCTGTTCTGCCCCATGCTGATCACTTCAGGTGCACTCCACCTGAAGGGTAGTTCTGAAGACACGTCTTGATGCTCTGAGCTCTGCCGCGACATCCCAAAGTCAGAGATGAGGACGGTGTTGGCCTTGTCCACCAACAGATTCCGGGCGGCAAGATCTCTGTGGATGACATTCTTACTCCTGAGGTATAACATTCCCCTGACGAGATCCATTACCATCTTTGCCATTGTGGCGTCAGACAGGTTGTTTCGGTTGTTCCATAAGTAGCGTTGTAGACTTCCTCCAGACACAAACCCCATGACCATGTACAGCTGGTCTTGGTGGTTGTAGACGCCGAAAAACCGGACGATATTGGGGTGATTCAACTTCCGCAACAATTTGATCTCTTGTAGCCAGGCATCTTCCTCGGTTTTTCCCATCTGACAGATGTCATAAATGTCACTTTGACCTTCGAGTGTCACCTTGATGCCCTTCAGAGCTACATCTGTGTAGTTCCACTCTCCTCTATATACCACTCCATAGTTTCCAGAAGCTGAACGAGTTTATTAATCTTCAATACTGAGAAAACAGAAATGGAGTTGGGCCGAAAAGTTTATTTGCACAGACGAAAACGCTTCTTTGCAGCAAAGCCGCAGAACAAAAAAATTTTGTGCAACTCGATGTAGTTATTTCTTGTCAAAACAATCACCTATCTCTTCCCCTATTGTGACATTATCCAAATACAATTGTTCCATTCTCTCCATATCTACCGATTCTCCATCCACCTTTCTCCTCTGTATAAAGATCGCGATGATCAACCCGATGATGATCAATGCGGCCACGCAGCCGATCACAATTCCGGCAATTGCCCCAGGAGAAAGAGACTTTTTAGAGGTGTCTTGTGTAGATCCACCCGTTTGACTGACTGAGTATTGCGTCATGTGGTTGCATTGACACGTCACCACGGAGTTGCGTCTGCTGAAACCGCAGCGGTTGTCTTGGAGGAAAGTAGAAGAGGGGTCCTGACGACTGTGACATGCGTAATTCTGGCCTGCTGTCAAGTCGTTTGGGAAGGAGACACTGATATTTCCCGCCAAATTTGAATAATTTCCCGGAAAGACATCCAGTTGTACAATGCTCGAAGAATAATCCGGGAAAGCATCACTATCAAAAAAGGCCATCTTGATCTGGTAGCAATCTACATCATATCAGATACTTTATCTACAACTGTCATACCTGTCAGATTGACCCGATCAAACATCGAGGATGGCTTTGGGAATACGACATATGCGTTACCACAAGTGATGGGCACGATGTCAAATTGGTTCGCGGGCATCACGACCGTGCTGACTGAGAGGAGCGCAGACTCTGCCGACATGATTCCGTCATTACAAGTCTTCCCGTTTAGTTGTAGATCGAGCAGATTATTGACAACTTGGAAGATGGTGCCAGACTGAAAGTTGGTAGTGTCTCGTTTCATTTGGTTGGCTGACAAGATGTTGGACAGAATGGTAACCGTCGAGTTTGTGAAGAACGAAGTCGCGACCTGTCATAAATCAACCACAATAAAAGTACACGAATATCTCATTCGTTTCTTCTGTGGAATAGGAAATATGTTGAATGATCTCACCTCATCACCGGCATCTAAAGAACGTATCGTATTGTTCAAAATGTTGAGTAGTGTTCCTGGGTAGAAGCACGTCCCCTGACATAAATTTGACAGCACATTTACCCTTGTCTCCCCCTCCGAAATGGTGATGGGCTGTGTCGACACTGACGTGAAAATGTCGACAAGTGTCAGAATGACAGACTGTCTCTCTGTGGTGGATGAAGCCACCGGGATGAGGCCTGAAATGGTCTTGAGTAGTGCCGTTGTAGATACACTATCTGACAGATTTGACGAAGATATGATGTTCGTAACTGCCAAGACAGCAGAGATTGTCTGAGCTGTCATCGTGACATTTTGTGTCAAAGTGGTCGACAGAGACCGCGAGTCGACGACAGTCACGTTGATGGTGGTTTGAGACCCCCCTGGCGCCAAAAAGTAGGCCGTGACTGAGGGAGTTCTCCCCTGGTATATTATCGTTGTAGTTGAACCTGTGGTGTAACTGATGATGTACGATAAGGGGAGATTGACGCTGCTCCATGAATTGGTTCCGATCTTAAACAAAGTTCCCATGGATGCTCCCGAAGAAGGGCTGACATTGAGTGTCCCTGAAATGTGTCAGTTTCACACATGTCCGCTCCATCTACCTCCCGATGGAGGAAATGTGGATTGCACGGTAAGAGCCGTGTCATTGCTCAGTAATCTGTGGGCCAGATATCCCATCACAGTGTTTATCCGGTCAATGGAGAAGGAATAGGCTCCCAACAGCCCGTTGATGATGACGTAATCGGCCTTGATCTTTAACGATCTCTCATCTTCAAATGAGATCAAGACACTTCCATTGGAGAGATAAGGCGTGGAGCTGTAGTCGTCCCAGTAGTATTGAAAACCAGGTTGTCCACCATAATTTGACAGATCTACGGCAGTCAGAATCCCCACTTCCGTGGAGCAAGTGCCGGGAATTGTGGCTGTTGATTGTTGTCCGAAATTAGGTGAATTGGTGGTGCTAATTGAGTATATCCAACCATAATTCGGAACTCCCAATACCGTCTGTCAAATACGTCAATTTGACACGTGCCAAATTGACAGATGTCGTCGTACCTTGTTCGGGGGTAGACCGAGTTTGAAAAGAGATATGAGAAGGGCTGTGACAGTGAGATCGTCTGGAGATTGTGTCCCGTTCCACGGGGAGATGGGTGCCGCGACGGATGCGTCAATCGCCGTGAAGCTGTACGAAGACATTAAAAATAGATCCACTGGGCCCTGTCAGCGATGACATCGCGTGAAGAGGCCCACCGTATTGTGTGCTATTCTTTACCCATCCGACTTGTGTCAAAACGGACGAAACCACCGCCGCGATTGTGTAGGAGTTATTTCTCATCGTGAAACTGCTTCTTAATTCCTCAAAGAATGACACAGTGATGCTGGCGTCCGTGGAATCATTATGTCCGGGCCAATATATGGAGACCCCTATGATCTGTCATGTCCATGTCTCCATGTCTCGAGATGAGATGGGCGTACCATCAAATTTCCACTTCTGGCAGAAAGCCAGTAGATTGTTGATGAAATATGACCGGGAAGTCGTGTTAGATGCCATTCGAAAAAATGCGGTGGTGGTGTTCAAGTCCCCAGCTCCTACCTCAATCTGTACTCTTCAGAAACTTCCGAGAAATTTTTCAGAAACTTCCGAGAAATTTTCCAGAAAATTTTTCGACTCACCAGAATCTTCAGTTTCGGATTCCTTGATCTTAAATCTGCGATCTTAGCGTAGAATCCCTGGTCGTCCCCGTTGGTTACGCTCACTGAATTGTCCAAAATATCGGCATTCGTCACGATCAAATGGGTGTACAGCGTCGCGTCGACAAGAGCATTCCAGGTAGTGCAATCAACGGACCTGGTGTAGGCAAAAGATCCGATGTAGGCGATGTTGACACGGCCCAGCGGGTTGACAGGCACTGTCGTATTGTATTTTATCGTGAAACAATTCCCCGAAAAGCAGTTGGCTCCACAGTAGGAAGGGTCAGTCCCACAGCTGCAGCGAATTATTTTTCTGGCGTTGTAGATGGAGCTGAAATCACGGGTCGTGAAAAAACCTTTGAGAATAGAAGGACTCACTATCCATACGTAGAACAGCACTCGTTTGGGTTTGGACAACCACCGATCAGACACCCGACAGAGGTGGTATTCATACATTGTGAATAACAATTTGGTGGGTTACAATGATCTCTTGTTTGACCACAACTATAAGTGTCGGTTTTTATCACTGAATTGAAATATTGTATGGTATAACAAATTTGTTTCTCTTGGAAAACATGCAGTAGTTACCGTGAAAATCCACGGTATGGTACAGTGGCTTTTAGAGAGGTCAAATGCGTTACCACCACACAATACAATGAATATATATTTGTGAAAATGAAAAATAAATAAAAATAATTCCACGTACTATCCAGAGTTGGAACAACATGACCCAACTTCACATCCCGTGAGTTGGCATCCAGTCAATGTCGATTCAGTAGATGATGTTGTGAATGTTGATGGCGTTGTTGCGATCGTTGGTGATGTGGTTGATATTATCGAATTGGAAGAGCATTGCGAGTAACAATCATCACCACAGTAAGCGCTCCCCACTCCACAACTGTTCTTCTCAGGATAAAGAGTATTTGATTTCCTTACTATCCGTATATCGAACAACATTGAGGTGCCAGACATTCAGGATCTTTGATTTGGCACCCGGTCAGGTTTTTGCAGTTTGAATAGCAGTTGTCAAGTCCGCAATAATCAATTGACTGCCCACAGCTTCAACAGTCAGATCACATTGGATATCATAATCTAATTACTGTCCGTTTGTTGAACAACATTGACCAGGTTGACAAGGTGGGTCAGCTATTTGGCAGCCAGTGAGACACAGTGAGATCTCCAAACATATGAGGAAGATGATGGCACTCTTCATCCGCAGTGCGAGGGGAAACCTTTCGGAGAAACAGATTCGAAAATGTCACATCTGACAACAGTTCCTTGGTTCCGCTTAGTAAATATTTTCGTGCCAAGAACAGCACCAGGCTCATTCTTTTTTTTAAATCTTTTTAAAAATTCGAAAATAAAAACCAGATCATCTTTTATTCCTCACTTTTTCTTCTTCTTTGGCTTTTCCTCCTCAGAATCTGACTCTTGCTTTCTCTTGTTCTTCTTCTTTGGTGCCTCATCCTCAGAGGAAGACTCAGCCTTCTTGGCCTTCTTCTTCTCCTCCTTCTTCTTCTTTGGCTTCTCTTCCTCCTCGTCTGATGAGTCGGCCTTCTTTGCCTTCTTCTTCTCCTTCTTTGGCTTCTCTTCTTCCTCGTCTGATGAGTCGGCCTTCTTTGCCTTCTTCTTGTCTTTCTTTGGCTTCTCTTCTTCCTCTTCGGATTCCTCCTTCTTAGCCTTCTTCTTGTCCTTCTTTGGCTTCTCTTCTTCTTCCTCTGATTCCTCCTTCTTAGCCTTCTTCTCCTTCTTCTTTGGCTTCTCTTCTTCTTCCTCTTCGGATTCCTCCTTCTTAGCCTTCTTTTGTGGCTTCTCCTCCTTCTGGGCAGACTTGGGTGTTCCGTTCTTCTGGAGGGGAATTGGCGGGAGATTTGAATTTTGAATGGAGACTTACCTTGCCCTCGGTGGAGTCGTTCTTGTCGTCGAAGGACTTCTTGGATGGAGTGGTGGGATTGTAAGGCTTGACGTTGAATTGGGCCTTTCCGGTTCCGCTGGCCTTGTATGATTGTGCACCTGTCACCTCTCAGATTACATTCTTCTCTTAACAAATTTGTGAACACCAACTACAAATCACACAGAGCACTCTATTTAGAGGAAGCCCACAGATGAAAATGTAAAGTCAAATTCACCTTCTAAGGCTCTGATACGGCTCTCCACCTTCTCTCTTCCTTCTTGTCCGACAGAGTTGTCAGTGTCTCCTTCGCTCAAAGCGTCGTAACGAACAGCGAGGGCAGCTCTGGCACCTAAAAGACGAGCGATCTTTCCCTTGTTCTTTGGTGTAGTCTGTCCGAGCAGAGAGGCGTGGTAGATGATACCGTACTTGGGTGTGGCGTTCTTAGACTTGAGAGCTCTGAACAAGGCCTTCTCGGCACCGAGGATTTGGACTGTGGAGGCGGGGTGCTTGGCAAGACTAAGAAGAGATCCTGTGAGGTTGAGATTCTTCCAGGAAATTTAGGTAAACAAACTCACCAGCATGAGAGATGAGACGAGCACCGACGAGTTCACCGACAAGTGTGCTGAGGTTGGGTGCGATGGCTGTCATTCTGTTCTTGAGGTACTCGAAGAGCTGCTCGCGGTATTCGGACAATGAGATGACCTGATCACACAGCTGCTTGATGTTGTCGATATCCTCCACGCTGATCTGCAAGATTTGAGGATTTTCTCTGAAATATTTTTAGAAGTTCACCTCAGTTCCCATAGAGATCTGTGCCACTTCCTTGACTTGATCGGCCATCTCCTCGGGCAAAAAGTCTGTCAAATCAATGTCCAAAGCGTTTGTTCTGACACCCATCTTCTTCACGGTCTTTGCAAAGAGGACTTGGTCGGGAATGACTCTGGAGAGCTCGGGAAAGTGCCAGCCGTACCATTCTCTTGTTCTCATGGCGTAGGTGTTGAGTTCTTTGTCGAGATCATCCAAAAGAGCTGGAAAAATGAGATCACAAAAATAATGGAAAAATGAGAGATGGCTCACAAATGGCTTGGACGATCATAGTGTCGACCTTGTCGGGGGAGAACTTGAGCTTATATCTGGAAAGACTGTGAGACAGACCCAAAGACATGGCTCTGGCATCAGAGGGGTCTAATTCAGGGATGAGAGATTCCATGTGGTTACGGATTCCACGTAACAACTCGTTAGCGAGCTTCTCGCCTGATTGATATAAGACAAATCATCAAACATATGATCCACATCTTGATTCACTCAGTTAATACTCACCAGCAAATTGTTCGATCTCAAGTTTTTTGTGGATAAGACCACCGAGCTTGGAATCGGCAGTAACAAGCTTGTCCTCTAAATCCTTATCTTTGATTTGTTTCTTCAAAAACTTGGAAAGACTTTTGCTGAGTTGTCCATCTAATAAAGCTGTGGTTGCCTCCAAGGCATCAGCAGTGCTCTGGAAGCGTTGAAATGCCTTAAGCTTCAGACTGATGATCATCAGCCAAGATTAAATACAAAAGGTTGAAGCATTACATGATATTTTTGATATCAAACAAGTGAAGATGTGAACCCTTACACTTTAGAAGCAGATTCTGGTGATTCAAACTTGTCAGACAACTCAGAGGGATCAGCCTTGACAATCTTTGCCTCATCGAGGACTTTGAAGAGACCGTATCCGGCAGCTGTCTCGAATAACACCAACATCTTTGTATGATCTTCTTCTCAAGTCAGAGATCAGCTCTCCGATTTATCTCAATTTTCCAATGTTATTAATGAAGGACAAAAATTGTCCCGACCTATAACAAACCTCGAAGAACTGCGGGCAGATTTGCAGTTTTACATCGGACAGCAGCTGTCTTCAAGTCTGTCTACAACGAATGTGAAGTTTACGTAATTTGTCTTTCTCTTTTGAACTTTCAATATTCAACATGCCTTTCTCTGGACACTGTCTCTGTGGAGCTACAACCTTCACCTCTAGCGCTGAAAAGCCTCTCCTTGTCGGATACGATCAGTAAGTTTTTTCACTGAAAGATCTGTTCCACGATGTTTACGAATCGTGCAGCTGCGATGCTTGCCAACGTCAAACCGGCAGCACATATTGTGAGTTATAGAACAACGCTTTACAATCTGACTTATTGATCATCAGCTCTCGTCGTAGTTGTTCCCTTCAGCTCTTTTGAGCACAAGGGTCCTGTCAAGGACTTCAAGAAGCCAGGTGACTCTGGAAAGAATGTCCACCGTTTGTTCTGTGCAGATTGTGGAACTCCCATCGCCCACTACCCTGAAGCCGCACCTGATATCCTCGCCATCAAAGGAGGTGCTCTTGAGAAGGACCAAAAGAACGCTCTGAAGCCCACTCACGAAATTTACACCTGCGACAAGCTTCCCTTCATGACCGAAACTTTGGCTCATCCCTTCGAAAAGATGCCACAATAAGAAGCTAAAATGAAGCTTTTGCTTTCAGGTCGTCGCGAAAATGTCATAACATAAAATCAGGCAGGTTCCGTTGGCATCCAGCCGTGACAGTTGATCAACCAAAGTCCTTCTTTTGGAGCCACCTCCACTTTAGTAGTATCTCTGGGCGTCTTGTTCTGTTGAATTGTAAAATTTATACGACGAGAGCTAGAGCGGCTTCGGTGTCATTCGACGCTTCACGCTCAAGTACAACAAGCATTCAAGCCACTACAAACATGAAACACACGCACGCAATCATCTTCGCGATCACCCTCTGTACATTATTCTACGCTTCACAAGGACAGGCTGTCCCTTCTATTCACCTGGATTGCCAGTCATCCTGCCCTTCCTACAATTCTACCTGCTGTGGCTGCTGCGGGGCCGACTCTTACTGCTCTGGTAAGTGCCGATTAACGTGAGATTTGAACCTGACATTTAACAGGAAATGCGATTTCTAAAAGGTGCTGCCCTAAGACATCCAACTTCTGTGGATGCATCTCAAACCGCGCTTTCTGCTCCGGATTTGTCTTCGACTCCCCCCAAGGTATCAGCGGAAGTGACACTTTTGGCACTTGTTACGACAGCTCCTCTTCCACTTGCGCCTACGATCCCAACCCTAACTTGTGGATTGTATGTCCCAACACCCACCAAATTTGCAAGTCTACCAGCTTCTTCACTTGCTGCGCCGCCGGAACCACTTGTACAACTACTATGGCCAACTCTTACCCTATCTGTACACCCAACACCCCTGCACCATCTACAAACTGCCCGAGCCCTCTAAGCACATGCGGGGATGCTTGTTATCACGATTCTGAATACTGGTGAGTGACAGGATATTTCGACGAAGATAACAGATCTCAGCTGTGAGAACAACAACTTGGTCCAGAAGCAATTCTGTGGAGCTCCTGTTGCAAGCAACTGCGCTGCTGGTCTATCTTCTTGCGGCGATGCTTGCTATAGCCCCTCTGAATACTGGTTCGTAAATCAGCCAAAACCACAATAATTGACACAACGCAGCTGCAGAAACGCAAACCTTGTTCAGAAGCAGTTTTGCTCCCCCACTACTACCACCACGGACACTTGCAGCGGCCAATGCGCAGGCGCTTCCTGCTGCGCCACCCCTGCTGGACCCCAATGCTATTATTCGTCATCACACGTGTGCTCAGTAGACGACCAAGGAAATTCTGGAGTCTGTCCACTTGGAACACAATCCTGCGGTGGAGCTTGTTATGACGTATCTCAGTACAGCTGTTCTGGAGGTCAGCTCGCTTATAGATCTGCCTAAGCGCCGAGTAATTATTTCAACAATAAATGTATTATTAAAGAGATTTTTCTGGTATCCAATACGGATTTGAACCTGTTGAAGAGAGTGCAGTAATTACCGTGAAAGTCACGGTATGAAACCGTGATCTTGTAAAAGACTGAAAATGGTACAAAATACCACGTTTTCCAGGATTTTAGCGGTTGTCAGATTGTGCATGGCAAGACCATGACCAAAGGTAATTTGGACGAGTAAAATGCAAATGTGCCAAAAAGGAATGCTCTTGTCAATTTTCGAAAACCCGGCAAGGAAAACTCAAAAAACATCCCTCCACGACGCATGAGGACGGCCATCCTCTTTATCCTTGTCCTCGTCCTTGGTATTGCACAGGATTCACTTGGTTGCGACATTTATATTGGCCCCCTTGGTGCAGACTCAGTTTTATGTGGAAACCAATCTCAACCTTGCCGCACAATACAGGGTGCCATATCTTCTGCTCATCAAAAGAATGTGTCAGTGTTGTGCATTGAATCAGGAGATACATATGGGTGTCCACAAGGGGTGATAGAATCATCGTTGTCACTCGTTTCTATTGGAGGCAGATCGATTCTGGACTGCAATTCTCCAACCCTCTCTAAATTCGAGTTGCGCGGAAACATTAACACCAACCCGATTAATTTCACCATTCAAGGTAATTTATGAGGTGGGAGTTGATTTGACACCATGTAGGCTTCGATATCATAGCGGGAGATCATGCGACAGTATTTTCTGCCGACTCTTTAGGTTCCTTTACCGCTCGAGATTGTTCCTTCGCGGTATGTGTTATTTTCGAAGTGATTCTGAAGAAGATAGAGTTTGACGAATAACACTACCTCCTTTTCAAAGACGATTTCGGTCAATAATGTGGTCCATGTGGAGGTTTGTCTACGAACATCAACATTGGCTCAAATCTGCAGATTGAAGACAATCGCTTTATGAGAGGCACAGGTGTTTCCATCCATTTTGAAAACTACTCTCAAGAATCGAATATCTTCTTTTCAGGAAACAAAGTGGTGTCTGCAGCAGGACATACACTCATGATCTCTTACAACAACTCTTACATTTCTGGCGGGACCACCAAGGTGATACAAAATCGCTCTCTTTGTGGATCCAATTTTTTTTCAAATTTAAACAAAAACTTTGGATTTCACAAATTGAAAAAACAATAAAATTTTCTCTGACTTTTAGATTTTTCAAAACATCTGGACCGAGCCCCACTACTTTGGCGTTCAGATCCACGCATTTGCAAGTGCATTCTTTGGGTATGATGCGGGCATCACCGACAATGAGGCCTCTTACATGCACTGGGAGGTCGGCCAGGAGCTGATCGTGCCGTTCTTTTTCATCTTTAATATGTCGTCGACGGGTAAGTTTTATTGTAATGAAAATAAGAGGGTACATCTCATGTACTTTCAATGACGTCATTGTACAATGTTGACAATGATGACATTATGGTTGACGCATTGACAATGATGACATAATGACATTACGGCAGATGAATACTCACTTCAGGTCGAAAGAAATAAGATACAGCATGGAGTGATGGGTGCTGATGCCGGCCCTTTTGTTGTGGCCTCTTTCGGATCAACACTCATAGACACCGTGTTTCTCTTTCAAGATAATACGATCCGAAATTGTTCCACGGTGAATTTCGTTGAAATTTCACGAAGTGTGTTGACCATCTGCAGAAAAGCTCTATATTTAGATTCGGAAGACATATGAAGTTCGAGGGATCAGGTCTCTTTGCAATACGTTCTAATTTTAGTAACGTGGCACTTCAGGTATTTCCCGCCAAAATTTAAACTTCAATTTTTTTTGGGCAGTCACATTTTTGAATAAGTCATGACGCATTGTAGATTGAAAACTCCACCGTCACGGAGAATTTTCACTATGGCAACATGAGGGTCTTCATACACTCCAACATCGAGATGGAGGAGGAGGGTGACCCCGCATATTTCTCCGATTTAACCGTGACTTTTCGCCGAAATATCTTCACTCGGAATAACTTGGCGGGAGCACAGTGCCTCACGGAGATTTTGTCAGACGAGACGCTATCCATTGTTTTCTTCATAGATAACCAATTTGTTAATAATTGGGACAGTGCTGCTCCTCCAAGCATACACAGTGCCACGTGAGTATGACGTCATCATATCCAGTTGTAGATTGATTTTTTGATCTTTACGAGATATATTCATTATTATTTTTTGAAGCGCGATAATAAATAAAAATAAAAATAATGACCGTTGTAGATCGCCAATTGTCAAATTTGACATACCTCTCCTCGAGGGTCAATTTTTCTTTGGATCGAACAGATTTGCGGGGAATGTTCCCGGAAATATACACGTCATCACGAGAGGAAATATCACGCAGAGCTCCATGTCGTTTTATTACAATGAAATCGTGAACAATGACCTCAGCAATCCACCCCTTCACATCGAGGTAGAAATCTCATCAGAATTTCGAGAAGATTCACGGAAAATTCACGGAAAGTTCTGAGTATTTTTAGGTGATGGAGGACTGTGCAGAGGCACCTTCATTATTTAGTTTTAGTCATAATATATGGTCGGCGAATTACCCTGGTGCTCTACAGATCGACTTACGCTGCCGCGAATTTGACAACGGCAAGATCAATTTCACCGGTAAATTTCCGTGAAGTTTCCGCGAAATTTCGTTAAAATTATCAGGGGAGCAATTTATTGGGAACAGGGGAGGCTCAGCGGGAGCTTTGTTCGTCAGAACACGTCACGACTTCAATTCCCATGGCAACAGCATTTTCGTGGAGAATTCTACATTCATAAACAACTGGGCGCAGTACAGTGAATATCCTTGGGGTGGAGCCATATCTGTAGATATCACTAACTCGATTGTTTGGGTCAACCAATCCTCTTTTACAGGTGGAGATTTCTTTGAATTTTTTTTGAATCTTCTTGGAATTTACAAAAAAAAATCGATTAAATTCTGAGAAAATTCAGATAATAAAGCGCTGCTGGGGGGTGCGATTGGGACCAGTGGGTCCGTATTAACTTTACGATCCACATCTTTCCGCCATAACCAAGGTGATCTTCATCTCATTCGAATGAAACCCTGAACCTCCCAGCATCCACATCGGGTAATGACATCGCGGCGAGACATCAGATGGACCTCATGTGCTCCTCATGTAAATTCGAGCCTAATCCGGGTGTCTTTATAGACGTCAATTTCCGGCACGACATTCAACCGGACGGGATGACGTGTCCTGCAGGGTATAGATTACTGAGATCGAAAGGAATCGAAGGTGAGGAGATCTCAAATGTGCGATTCGCTGATATGCGATCTGCGATTTTGGTAACAATCGTGACGAGAACAGGATCGTCTCAATATTCATGTGAAAGATGCCCTGCAGGCACATACAGTCTCTACAACACATCAAATGTGGAAATTTCGCTGAAATGTCAGAGGTACCCATAATTTATTTGACAATACCTTTCCATTTAAGAGCTGTCATCAGGCTGTTTTAACAATTAAAGTTGTCCTCCGAATACCGATTGTTCAGCAGGAGGAGACCAGATACTAGCTTATCCAGGGCAATGGTGCTATGAGGTGACCATCTACAACTAGACATTTTCTTATGATTATGTATCACTGGCGAACACAAGAATCGACGATTTTGCTTGTTGTAGAGCAGCTTCGCTGTAGAATCTTCGCCGAAAAAGCAGAAGAAGATTCCTCATATCTTCAACATCATTTGGGAAATCTCCCAAAATCTGGCACAGAAAATCGTTCGGACGAAACATGATGTTGATTCTGACTCGTTGTAGAACGATGAGAGAAACGTGGAATGTTTCACGTGCCCTGTGGGTTATTGTGGTAATAATCGCAGGAACTGGAATAACACTTGTATCGAATCTAGGACGGGAAAGGTGTTTTCTATTTTTAGATCTTTAACACTTTCAAGTTCTATTTTTAGCTTGTGGCGCTTTGCGCCAAGGTGACATGCTCGACTACACTTCTCAATACCGGAACAGAGATGTCACGTGTGGGGCACATTCGCAAAGAAAGACAATATACAGCTGCAGAAACCCTGCGGCAAAGCCGCAACCGCCCACGTGATGCACGAAAATTTGTGACCATCTACAACGCAATCTTTGCATTTTCGCTGAGAAAAGACAGTTGTGCGGGGAATGCAAGAACGGCTACTCCTCCTCCATGTGGAGCCTCAATTGTACTCCGAACGATGAGTGCAAACCCTGGTCTGTCACTTTTATAGTGGTGGTCGGGGTCATTCTGCTGTCTCTATTTGTATTTACTTCGCTTGGGGAGTCTTCCATTTGGAAGATCATGGTCTCTTTTGTGCAGGTGAAATTTCACTTGGTTTTCGAATTTTCAACTTGAAAAATGATATGAATATGTGAGCGGAAAAACAATGTACAATGATAGAGAAGTTATGCATGGCTAAACACCAACGAAAACCTTCCCAAAAAGATTGTTGCGAACAGTTAATTCGGAAACTGTGTCTCGTTGTAGAACACTAAATATCTTGACTGAAAGTTGCAGACATTATCCGTACTGTTGATATCTCAAACAGCTTCGACTTTAGAGATGACCACCCTTCTTTCTTTCAACATGAATACGTCATCAAATGCCGGAATGTGCCTCTTCCCCGGTATGACACAGGTACCCGCTTACTACCGCCAAAGAACACGTCCACTGACGTGAACAGTTGGACCAGTTTTTGTTCCAGTTGTGCAACTCGTTATTTTTGATCGTTTTTCTTGGAATTATGTTTTTGGTGTGGAAAATTTCCGAGAGAATTCGCAGAAAAGATTACTACCAATTCATAGAAACCATCAACACCAGTACCCCCCTCATGACCTCCCTTCGTTACGCAAAGGTACGTCTACGATGTTTCCGATGTCGACAACGTGACGTCACGTGTCGGGTGTCGACATTGTCATTTAAAGGAGACAGGTGGAGGGGTCGGCGAGGTTCACGAGAGGACTAGTGGCAGTCCTGTTGTTTGTCTATTGGAATACGACATGGATCAGCTTTGTGCTGGTTGACTGCACTAAAATCGGGTCCACTCAGGTCGGTTTGATGAACATATTTGAAGATAGTTGCGGAGTTAGCTTCTCCGTTGCATTTTGTTTTGTTGACAACCTTAAGACATACTATAGAGATCTTCTGCATCTCTCAGAGAGGCCTCTTCAAGGTCAAAAAACGGAAAGAGGATGTGCGGCAGTGCCGCAAGCTTGTAAAATCACAAAAGAATACAACATTTCCCTGAGATTTCACTGAATTTTCACAGGTTCTCATTGCGGCGGCATCCAACGTGTGTTACAGCCTGTGGCAAGCCGTATTATTCTTTGTCATCGTTCTGTGCCTTGTCCCGATGCCGTTCTTTCTTATTCTCGCGAGGCGCGTCGCGAACAAAACAGTTCCGGGAACGGGACACACTCATGCTGTGATCAGGGTCTTGGAGAGGCCTTACCGAGCAGAAAGAAGGTTAGAAGTTAGCGAGATTTATTGCCTTTGGTGCGGCTTTGCCGTAGTTGTGCAGTAGCACTGAAGACACTGAACACAAATGTCTCTGACGCTCATTAGATACTGGGAGTCTGTCATCATGGGAAGGGGGACCATCATCATAATGGTCTTCTTCTTTGTATCAGATGACACATGGAGATCTGTGCTCCTCAGTTTTGTTTGCATGATCGGGTTGCTTCTGCATCTGTCATTCGAGCCCTTCAAAAGACCAGACGCACACATCCTCGAGACAATAAGTCTATTTTGTTTGACCTTTATTTCTGGTGAATCCTCTACATCATTGTAAAGGCTGAGAATTGCAGTGTTGGAACTCCCAAAAGGTCTGTTCATCAGCGAAGGAGTTCCGTTCAGAAGTCAAGCGACACCATGGCTGGAGTGGGCCTTCGCGCTTGTCCCTCTTTCTACTGGCTCTGCTCTACTGATCATCAGGGGGATCAAATGGCTTAAACGCAAGTGGAAGATGAGATAATAAAAACATGAATCTCATCTTGTGAAGACAGCTCACATGGTTTCAACCACATGATCATGAGCTCACGTTCGGAGATTAGCTTCTGAGTTCCGGATAAATGATGACGTTATTCCGTCGAAGTCTTTCCGGAGAAATGGATCGGAGGATTGACCTTTTTGTCACCAGATAAAGCAGAAAAGATTATACAAACAAATAGAACCAGCACAATGACAGAGAACAAAGCACTTATCTATAAGAAGGTACCTCAGGGGTAAGATGTCTGTATATCTTGGGGAAACATGACTAATCACAATAGTTATCCAGTCGCAGGAGAACATCTAGCCGTAGAGAAAGAACAGATTGACTTGGATCAAGAGCTTAAAGATGGACAAGTCATCACAAAGACATTGTTCCTTTCGCTCGATCCTTGTAAGCCTCATTTTCAGCCATATGTGACTAACGTCGATAGACATGAGAGGAATGATGAGAGATTCATCCGTCAAGTCGTACTCCACCGCTTTCGAGCTGAACAAGCCATTCAGTGGTTATCAAGTCGTTGAAATCATCAAATCAAAGAGCTCAGAATACCCTCAAGGCACCAAACTTTCTGGTGTTGGCCAATTTAAGCAGTACAACGTCTTGGACGAGAAGACACTCAAGGCTTATCGCTACCAAGCCCTCACTGTAAGTGTACAGATCATGAAAGTTCATCGTTCGTCTGGCACGACAAAAATACTTCAAAGAAAGAAAAATTCTGATGATCGTCTTTACAGGACTACGGGGACCTGCCTCTCTCCAATTTTACTGGAGCCCTTGGCATGCCTGGAAGAACAGCTTATCACGGACTTCACAACATTGGAAAGCCCAAAAAGGGCGAGACACTCTTCGTCTCCGCAGCTTCCGGAGTGAGTGCTTCAAAATTTGAATTCGAATTTGGCGGGAAGATTGATCGTTGCAGGCCGTTGGAGCTGTGGTGGGACAATTGGGCAAAGCCTTGGGCCTCAGAGTCGTAGGCTCTGCAGGAAGCGATGACAAGGTCAAGTACCTCTTGGAAGAGTTAAAGTTTGATGCCGCCTTCAACTACAAGACAAAGAAGATAGCCGAAGGACTGAAAGAGACCTGCCCCAAAGGCATAGACATCTATTTCGAAAACGTTGGGTACGTATATCACCTTTTGAAGAGCAATGAGCTGATCAATATAGAGGGGAGACATTAGAGGCTGTACTGGATCAAGCCAATGAACATGCACGCATCATTGTCTGTGGCATGATCAGTCAATATAACACACAAGACAAGTACGGAATCAAGGTGAAGACTTTAAAACTATTAAGATCATGTCCTGATCGATCAACAGAACCTGTTCCAATTGATCTCAAAGAGGATCCTGATGGAGGGATTTTTGGTGAACGATTTTGCCGCAAACGACGCGAAATTCTACGAAGAAGTTGTACCACTGGCCAAAGAGGGCAAGGTGAGCACACTTTACGCACAATGATGACCCGAACATCCCTGATTTGACGACAGATACACATCAAAGAAGACGTGCGCAGCTTCGATGAGGCGGCAGAGGCTTTTGTCGGCCTCTTAAAGGGAGATAATTTTGGTAAACTGGTCATCAAGGCCTAGAGTTGAATCACATTGAATAAAAAAATGTCAAGATCCATCTTTTATTAATGTGTGCATCAGTGCTAGATCATGCCTGAGTTCTGTGAGTGGAATAATGGTTCGACACGCTCACCTCTAAAAGCTCAAGTTGACGCACCTTCTTTGCACTCCTGCATAAAGAGGAGACATCCACCAGCCACAAGACATACAACAAACTTGTGGCGAGGAAAATGACCGACACGATAATGGCGATGATGGTTCTGATGTGAAAGTCTTGTGTCGCAATGAGCTCGTCTAGTCGCTGTCCAACATATACGAACATTTGTCCGGTGATGATCTTCGTTCCTTGTACGGTAATTTGGTGAGAAAACTCTTCCAAAGTGGTAGCATTGCTTAATGTTGTGTTCCATTCAGAGCTATAATGACTGAGATGATGACAATCTAGCTTGGGTTCGAACCTCTTTGCAGAATGTGCCTTCTGAGGAACAGACTTGGGAGCATAGCAGGGAACGATGTCACCATGTTGTGAGAGTTTGAACATTGCCTCCCACGCATTCTCCTTTGTTTTGCTTGAAAATCTTAGATGATGCGGAGTTGTCGAACATTCCTTACAAGTCGAAGCCGAGTCTCTCATCAAGAAACACAGCGAACAAATCCTTTGCGATTGTTGTATTCTGGGTGCTGATGACATTCACCTTCGCAAGTCACGAAGATTGTGGACAACAATCTCTCTTACCTTCAGCGCAGGGGTCATCTCAGTCCCCACCCACTTCGGATTTCTTGCAGGCCTTGTCCCAAGCCACTTCAAAGGGGACAGACGGTACCCTTCCACATCATGATTTGAGGTTTAAATCAGACACTCACCTGTGACAACACAGTGATATTCTTGATAGTCCAAATCCCATCCCCAAGCGAAAAAGTTTAACAATAATACGATCAAAGATGAAATCGCAACCGTCCAATACAGACGATGCACCCGAAGAGGTCGAAGCACATTAGATATCACGTGCATGTTAACAAGGAAAGGCGAGTTTATTTATGAGCTCATTGATAGGCAAAAAAATTCGCCAAAGTTCGCTCACACACCAGGAAAAGCCGAGGCGACAACAACTCAAGGAAAGTTACCACCTTGCAACTCTGCGATTTATCACGCAAAAATTAAGTTAAATACAATACATTTTTATGTCTTGCTAATGACACAGATTGAGACACCCAGAAGTATGAAGAACATCCCCGCAATCGTTCCTTTAGCTTTTCAGACGAACATTTCTAGCGACGGTCTGTGCAGACAGTCTACCGCAGCATTGCCTTTCCAAAATTTGAATTAATGGGTCACCTGGATTTGTGCACGACTCCTTCAATAAAAAATGAGATGAGATGGTTGTGAAGAAAAAAGTGAGGGAGTTGGTGATTGGGATGACCATGGATATGTCATTGCTTCCAAGAGTGAGATAAAACAATACTGAGCCTGATTGATTCAAGAGGAAGGGCACGATGTACTATCATCATCAGATTACCGATAAAATGAACTACTGACCCTCCATTGTGTGAAGAGATACTTCATCTCATTTGCAAAACGTTTGATTGGACCACCTGTTGTTGTCGTATTAACCTTTGTGACTCCTCTACTTCCCATTTTCATAAGAGGATTAGTAGCTCCCCATATCAAGCCAACGGCCACCAACCAAAGGTACTGATCCATGCTTTTCTTTTCAAAAATGATACGATAATGAGATTCTGAGGAATACAACTCGCCAAGATGGGTGATGTCAGTGTTGCGCTCGACCCATCGCACCAACATCAACATGGAATTCTTTTGTAAAGAACCTGGATGTTCAAAATCCTACTCAAGAGCAGAGCATTTGAGGCGTCATCACGCCACTGCTCATTCTGGCGAGCGCCCCTTCGCATGCACGAATTGCCCAATGGCTTTTGTCACAAAACAACATCTAAACCGACATATGCAGACACATTTAGTTGAGAAGCCATATTCCTGCACTTTCGAAGGTTTGAACATTTCACATTTCCTAGCTCAAATATTTGTGAGAAGGCCAGCCTCAAAGATGTCCATGAGACCCTTTTGATCATTCTCAGGTTGTGATGAAAAATTCAGCAAGAAGAATCAACTGAAGCGCCACATGTGCGTGCACACGGGAGGACTTCCGTACAAGTGTGACAAATGTGACAAGGCATTCCCCTTCCCTACTAAATTAAGACGTCACGTCTCTGCGGTTCATGAAGGTGAGACTCTCAATACAAATAAAAATAATAAATCGAAATAAAATATTTATTTTTAAAAATAAAATTTAACAGGTCAAAATTATGTTTGCACAATTGAGGAGTGCAAAGAAAAGTGAGTTTGTATTTAATAAATCAGCTCAATCTTTCCCAGGTTCAACACATTTCTCGACCTGAGACGTCACATCGCCACACACAAACTCACTTCCCAATCCGTAGAGTGTCCAGAATGCGGATTAGAGGTGATTCTCCATGACACATGAAGACTCGATCTGTAACCATGACAGTTGAAAAAACGGTCGTATCTGAAGAAGCACATGGAGTCACACCAAGGAAACCGTCCCACAATAAGATGTACAGCTGAGGGTTGTAAAAGGTGTTTCAGTTCGGTGAGACCTCGTCCTCCCGGAAAAAACTGACTCGTTGTAGAATTCCAATCTGGCGGCGCATCTGAGACATGCACACCCGGAGCCAGGACAGGAGTTGTAAGTGGCTCTTTAATACGGATGTTGTTCTGACAAATGGCAGAGCCTTTCCTTGTGAAAGAGAAGGCTGTGATAAGGTCTACAGCTCTCGGGGAAGGTGGAGACTGTTCGTTTTTGTTTCTGTTGACGAGAGTAGGTTAACGAAGCACGTCAGAGAACATCACGACGGTGTTAAGCGGAGACGCCACAATTCGGGTGACACAAAAGGTGCAGTTAATGGAATATTTATTTGTCTTTTTCACAATTATCTTTATTTTTTGGTGAATTCTCCATCGATTTTTCGGAACCAAGATCTGACATTTGACATCTGACATGATGACATTTTGACATCTCTAGATGACGGATCTGATTTTGATGAAGAGAGCGAATACGAAGAGAGCTCGGAGGAAGAGACACCACAAGAGGTAACCTCCTCTAATATTTTTCGCACACTACAACGAGACGTTCTGACATGTCCAGCCTCTCGTGAAGAGACATAAGCCAGATTTTGCGTTGACAGTTTTGGGTGTGATGAAAAAGCCTGTTGAGGTGTAATAAATCGAAGAGAGCACTTGGCGAATCAGCTTTTTGTTGTCTAATGCTCATTAGAGTCTAATGCTCTTGATTAGACCGATCAAATTTATTTATATTATTGTACGGTGATGGGGGCTCCGCTGACTGTTTTTGTGGTGGTTGTAGTTTGGTGGACCAAAGTTCCAGGCTCCGGTCTTGCCTCACGGTTCACCTTGGCCAAGAAGAAGAGGGCCAAGAGGGTGAGGAGTAAGAGGATGCCGTTCACAATGTACTGGAGGACTCTGGATCCTCTGAAACGTCCAGTGTAGACAAGGTCGTCTCCAACGACGGTGTCCTCTACAAAAGGCATGGCTTTAGAGATAGAGCTGATGGCGTTGAGAATGATGACAACGATGAGCCATATGAAGAAGGCGATGAGGGAGAGGAAGAGGAAGATGGTATGTCTTCTGGTCCATGCGAGAAGTCCCATCACACCGATGGCGAAGCCGTAGCCAGCCACGAATATTCCGTAGATCCCTCCTAAAAATGCCGGGATGGAGGCAAGGATGATGCACAAAGAGATCACTTCCAGAATCTTCTGAGCTTTGGAAGCATCGTTGACATAGGGGTGCCACACATCTCTGCCTGTGGCGTCTGTGTGCGTTCTGGCGGCAGCATTTGTAGGTTGGGTCAGTCCATCGTCTTTCTTGCGGAGAAAAGGCATGTCTTTAGCGTGTTCGTGTGTTGTGTTGTGTTGTTCGTGAGTCGGAATGAGAGTGGTGGGTCCGGTTGTGTCAGAAAACTCACCGGTTTTTCAAGTCAAACAGTCGATCTCGCCGTGTTACAAGTCGCAACGAGATCTCAAATATTGATGTCTTTTATTGTCTTTAGGCCAGAGGGGGAGTGTCACCAAACAGTCTTCCTGAATATGCTTCGGTATAGCGAGCTCCGTGAACTTCTGCATCCTCTGCAGCTTTCCTCACTTGTGCGATCTCTTCAGCAGACAACTGCAGCTTCAGGGCACCCAAGTTTTCGTGGAGTCTGTCGACGCTTGTTGTTCCTGGAATGGGGATGATGTCATCACCCTGCGCCAGCAGCCAAGCGAGTGTCATCTGCGCTGGAGTGGCATTCTTCTTCTTGGCGATCTCAGAGA